>CM017557.1:24880256-24912756 GCA_007844125.1 Sinonovacula constricta | reverse complement strand
CCAGGGTCCACTCGAAATATGTTAAATTCACACCTTCAGTGCTGGTTGTAGTTTTCTATGATCTGTAAATGTTATGTTGTCAGAAAAGTTATATATGTTCACATCAACTAACAACTTTATGATATTTTTTTAAAATATTGTTTTGAAGGCTGCTAGCTCCAAGATGTTTTAAGGTCCTCTGTACTATTTGGACGTCTGTGATCAACAGGCTCAGCAACACGCCAGGCAGAGACATCTCTGGGCCAGGGGATTTATCACCGTCCTTTTAGTTCTCGATTTGAATCCGTAAAAACAGTTGCATATGTTATAGGGAACAGAAAAAAACACGATGGTACATATGTTCAAATATTTATAGTTGGTTGTGTGCTTTTTCCTTTCCAAGTTGAGGTCTCTTGTATTCTCAATCCTTTTCACTGCCAGTATTTTCTCCGTTTCCATGCCTAGGGTTATTTATTTTATTTTAAATCAATATGAATGCACTGGATAACAAAACAAAACAAAAATCAATATCACCCATCACATAGTATCAGCTATGAAAGCTTTTATTTACATTCAATCCATTTTCGAGTTGATTCATTTTCCGTTACCGATTTTCTTTAAATATTTGTTTTATCTGTCAGATCGCTTTATGTATTGACATTACCACAAGCTGTTATACAGGATTGTTTGAAATTCGAGTTCATGTAAATAGATCATACGAGGCTCGCCACCATTAATATTGCTGTATGGAGTGAATTAGGTAAAGGTTTCAATGTAGACAGCATTGAATTATAACGAACAAGTCAGGTAGGTGTTGTCACATCAATTGAGTACTGCATAATGACTCACTATTGTATATTTGGCATGACTGGACGATAATTATAGCCGTGTTTACCCAAATACGTATACTATACAAACACGGGACTTATTGAAAATCAAGTATATATTGAAACATTTGGCGCTTCAAAATGATTAACAAGTGCTCTAACTACCTTACTGGATATATAAGTTCAAAACCCTTTACATAATACCTTGCGCGATAGGTTTATTGCGATAGATACAATGATACAGTACAATAAGTTTTTTCATGTCTCCCCTTGACAACATGTTTGACCGTTCAATAAACTGGCTATTTGTGCTTAGTTACAGGTGATGAGGTTTGGAGTGGTAAGTTAAAAGCATTAAAATGTACATTATTATTCATCTATAATACACATGTCATATTACGTTGAAGACTTATTTAAAATAGAACAGTTTTTATGACGCATGAATAAGGTCACTAGCTGTCATAATGCTTAGCATGTATGTGAAGCTTTTCGAGATTGGGTTATCCAAGACAACAATAAGGACAACTTTTGCGAAATTGCTCTTTGCCATTTTATCCAAACTATAAGTTGTACACATGAGTTGCAATTTGATCTAGATACAGTTCCTACATATATAAGAATTTATATTCAAAGATTTGTTTTGGGCTCATTTAAATAAAGACGCACGGTGTCAAAAGAAAAGTGGTAGAACGAATAAACAGAAATTAAAATTGTAATAGTGAAGACAGACACTGAAGATACGTAACAGTATATGTATGGAATATATTGTATGACAAAAATACAATTAAGTGAAATTAAGACTACTGGAATTCACACAGATGTATCTATACATTATGTCTACGCACCCAATACAGAGAGCCTCTTATAATAAGTCGAGTACATAAAAAATATTGTGGAGATTCGAAAGAACATCGATCAGACGCTCAATTCGTGTAAACTATGTATGTATCTGTACAGGTATTGTACAATGACGCTTTCTTCCATGGAGACAATGGTTAGTGAAAATGCTGTGAGACGTACAGAATTGCTCTGTCTGAATATGTGAACTTATGCACTTAATCAGGGACATTTTGTAATAGGGTTTTATGAAGTTTTTCTCTTTATACTTGTGGGATATTGTCACTATGCATGTAATATAAACCGCATTCGTTTGAATGTCCTGATATTATAAATAAAATCATATAATCTACATACTTAATTATCAGTTTCCATATTTAATAGGCAGATGCATTTAAACGGACTGTTTTGTATTTGAGAGGATAAACTGTACAATATGTATACTTTGTACATAACATTTGATACACTTACAGAGCTAGTACAGTTACCACTGGTTTAATGTGTAGTCTGTGTACAAAACATCATACCAAGTATGTGTTCAATAGAGGGATTTCTTTTCAACTTACATGATTTTATATTTTCTGTCATTATAATTTATTCTTGTTATTTCGAAAGAAAATGCAGAGTATGCAAAGAAATTAAACCAGGTAAGTGTTGTTACAGCCAATGAATATTGGACAATGATTCAAGACTGGCTATTTATCATGATTAAACTATTGATAGACCAATATGTACTTAAACGGTATGCTATACAAGTAAGTGACATATTGATGATTTAATATTGAACATATGGCATGGGCAGTTTAACTGATTAACTTTTGTTATACTTCTTTTCCTGCACACAAAATAAAAAAAAAACACAAACTGCCAATAAATCTCTAAAAGCAAATGTATGATAAAATACCTTCTTGACCAAATCCTTTCCGTTCAGTTTTAACATAGGAGGTCAAAAACTCGCCGCAAAACTTAACAAAAGCACGCAAAATCACTTTCGTAAATTTTAGAAATAAATGTCGAAGTTGGATTTTCAAAAGAAAAAGTTATTTTAATTGTGTTTACGTGACTTAACTTTTTCTATTAATTTAATACATATAAATTCCAAAGTATAGTTTTGAGAAAAGATCTAAATAGATTCTAAATATATGCTGCTAAAGATTTATGTCCTCCTCTTTTCAGAGTCAGTTTATTAATCCAGTAAAGGTTAACCTTTTGTCCAGATAAATTTCAGAACGCATCTTCGACATTATTAAATCATATTTTTTCAGATGGAGCATGCCCCCTGACCCCACTAGAATGTATAGCAAATTTGGTCTTCGACACCCCAGCTGAAAAGTTCTGGATCTGGGCCTGCTAGACACAATTTGAAATGCAAAAATCAAACAACAATTACCGGTCCATCTACAGGTGCGAACAAGTGTGCATAAATTCGTATTGGATAATTGCGCTTTGTGAGCATGATCTCTCCCACTGAGAACAAGTTTTGTGAATGTGCAATGGCACCTGCTGAGATATGGGAACAAAGAGAGATTCCATTTAACTTTAACACCGTTTACTTAATATTTCGTCTTCAGTGCCCCTATTCAAACTTGAACTATTGACCCATTTGATAATTGTGTGAAGTGTGCGGTCTAAGAGGCAGTCTTCCTTGCAAAAAAATAGAACTGTGCGCCTGACAGTCGCCAATGTTATCGATTGCTATTATGAAACGGTTTCAAATGAATGAAACAGGCATTTGATCTAATCGGTAAAATATCGAACGTAAACATGACGATATATAAATATCGGCAATTCAAAAAGTACAAAGTAAAATTCAAACTAAAACAAACAAAAAAGAAGTCAACAACGTATTAATACTACTACAACGTGTATAAGGCGTACTGAGGTATAGCGTTACAAAACCAGATAGATTAAACTTAGAAAGTGTGTCAAAAATAATCTTATGACAATATTTGATTTATGGGTCTCCTATTATGTTTTGCTTCACTTAGATTAAATGTTAGCATATACTCAGCTATGGCTTCCGTCTATAGCATGCGTTTTAAAACTTATGTTATGTTTCAAAGTTGAACCCACTGAAGAATGTGTCCAAGACCATTACCTCTTTGACGGGGATTGCCATCCATGTCCTATCAACTGCAAAACATGCGTTTCTGATACCAACTGCACAGTGTGCAAGAAGGGTTTCTATGGCTCAGCGTGTGAGTACACATGTGTAACTTGGTGTGACAGTGACTGCCATAAAGTGTACGGACATTGTTTATATGGTTGTTTGGATGGGACTTACGGAACATAGAATGACCACCTATGTCGACAATTCCCTGATCACTGCCCTGTATGCGAATAAATCGTCAACACATTGTATTGCTTGTAGTAAGGGGTGGTATGGTAGCGTATGTCCACAAGCATGCCCTAACTATTGCAGCGGATAAGAACAATCTTGTTTTCAATGACACGACTGATATTTTCTGCAGGACAGACAATATAAACATTGTCCACGTAATTGTACACATTGTGTCTCAGACACTAATTGCACCAAGTGTCATTTCAGTATCTACGGACCAGTTTGTGAGAACCCTTGCAAAGGCGGATGTACAACGACATGTCACAAGGACTATGGCCACTGTACGTATGGTTGTCCGGATGGCGAGTACGGCAGAGAAGAAAATGAGTGTCTATTTTGCACGTTAGGCGAATCGAATAGAACATATGTTCTGTGCGAAGAGAGGCACTTCGGTGAAACCTGTGAACAATCTTGTCCTGGTCATTGCACCAGGTGCATCAAATCTGGACTTCTTCATTTTTGATAGTTTACTTCATCCTTTGTAATAGTTTAAGATGTTCCCAGCATCAATAAATTTAGATTTACAATTCTGTACCCAAGAACAAAGTGTGTTACTTTTATATTACACGAAGAATATAACATGCACGTATCATGCATGCCAACATTCGTTGCAATTATTTTGCCGATTTGAAAATATGATTCGTTCCTATCTGTTATGTCATATGTATAACATAAAAAACACAACTCTGTTGTAAGATTTAACAGTTTTACAGAAGTACGCAAAGCAGTCAACTTTGAAACACGGTTAGTTAAAACTGTTTAAATAATAAAAAAAACAACACTTAAACAAATCCGTGATATTATTGCATTGTCAAGTTTAAAAACACCGAATATTCGTAACTTGTGCAAACGTATGTTTATGTGCAGCGATACATTGTCGAATTGGGGTAACATAACTGTTTATTAATACGCTCGTTGTGTGTGTGTGTGTGTGTTGTTGTTGTTGTTGTTGTTGTTGTTGTTGATGTTGTTGTTATTGTTGTTTTGTTTTGTTGTTGTTGATTTGTTTTGATCTCTTTTTTTTTGGCATTGACTAATTGTTTTAATGACTTGTTTTAATGCATCATGTAATCGAATGTATTTGTTTTTAGAAACACCAGTACTTTGGAACAAAGAACTTATCTGTGAGCGAACCTTCACTACCGTGTGTACGGTACATGGAATTAAGGATGCCAAGCGTGAATTGTCAATCATTTATTGTTTCGATTAAATGTTGTTCGGGTCGAATTATCCCTTCAATATATCTTTGCAAGCAGTGTATGATGTATGATGTCATTCCGAAGTATATGAAGGCATACACTTTGCATACATGAAGTTTACTAATCGCTATTGCATTAAGAGTTTCTTCCTTTAAAGTATGCTTGTGTCAGGCTTAATTTCTGTCTGTATAATTAATTGAATGTACATACTAATTTTTCTAGACATCAATATTAATTATGTCGAAAAGTTTTAATTTACAAACAACAACAACATACATTTAAAATTAGGTGACCGCATGACGTCTAATCGATTAACAATGTTAAGTGACAGTGGCAAATAAAGTTTGCACAATAGAGTGTACAGATGAACCATACAATATTAAACAATACAATTTAAATCTAATTATACCATAGATACAATAACAAGACATTCGTATTGTAATGTTGGTTATCATATAAAAGTCATCTAGAATACTAACCAGGTTCGTTATATGGTCAATTTTGGGCCACCAACAGATTTTAATTGTGGAACATACAGCACAAAATATCTGCATACATGAGAAAACGCATCATGGCCTTGTATATAATATCACACACTTTCAAACTATTAAGATTTCCCTGCATAAACAAGTTAAAAACCCTCCAGTATTGTGTTATTTGAATATTGATCATGTGTTTTATTATTAATAGTTATACAAATATAATGCAAATATATCAACGCTTGGACATTTTGTATTCAAATAGATCGTTTTTCTTTCCATTGCTTGCATTTGAGAAACTCGTCAGGAAGTGCGAGGTTAGAGCTCTGTAATATCAGTTTAAGCACCCCAGTAGGTCCATATTGCCGACTGACCATTCCAAAGCGGTAACTGTCGGGTTTGCTCTTTTCGTTAAATGACTCATCACAAATTTGTTCTTACCTTTCGCTTGGCTTGCATGTGAAATACCTTTGTTCTGTGCCTTTTCGGAGTTTGGTATATGTTGCAATTCTCATAGGACTTTGTCATATATTCTTATTCATGATCACAACAATGTTACTTGTGCAGTGTGGCGGTCGTAAAAAATATCCTCGTGAATGTAATCTATGTTGTCATTCAATTCATCCTATAAGGATTGTTACGTGCATTTCCTTTGATGGACATTGTACTTTGGTTCTTTAACTCCATCTTCACACGAACAGGATGCTACAACCATTTATTCGTCTCTAGTCATGTTTGTTAATGATTCAGAAAGTTAATTTCTTTTTTCTTCAACCATTTTTGTATAGTTTTTGAAATCGAAGTAATACCATATTATTTTCTTAACACTTTGGGGACATTATTGTTCAATGAACGTCACTACTTTCGTCATAACTAATAGAAAATAGCAGCGCTCGGACATTTTGTTTTCAATCAGACTTTGTCAAGGCTTTTAATGATACAACTATGGTCCCAACTGCATTATTTTTTTATTTCAACATTGTAAGAGTTCGTCTCAAAATTGATACTTTTTAAACGAGCTTAAATGTGTGGGGCGACGGACATTTAAACAAATATTAACATCACCAACTAAATCAGTAATCGATATTATGTTGCAAATACAAATTCAACGCCCTTATATTATAGGTTCCTTAAATTGTCTCGTTCAGAAACACATTGGAGTTATCAATTTTGTTTTATTTGAAATTGATATTTTGTAGTTAAATTATAAGAAAAAAAACTGTATATGGTTTGTGTAAAGTCGTTAATTGTTTGAAAATAAATGATGTAACCTTTACCGCCATTGTGTTCTAGACTATACATTTTTCAATGTATGCATTAAGAAAAATTATAAAATGAATTTGATGACAAATTGACGGGATTCTCAAATGAAATCAATGAAAAATAGATCTCATGCGCATTTATCAGTACATGATGACAGATTTCTGGTAAAATAAGAAACTGTAACAAACAATATAAAACAACTACATGTTCAATAAAACAATGCACATTGAAAAACTTGAAAAGGAAAAGGAAAACGTTTATACAACTCGTAGGAAATAGCCATCGATTAGTTGTCCTCACATTTAGAAAATAAGTCTTTAATCGATTTCTGGACTGTTCAATATCACATGTTTACTTTCCGATCGATCTAGTAGCGCACCTTACAATTCTACTGGGCAACGATCCAACTATTCTCCCGTGGCGTATACCGGACCCTTCACTAGATTGTTCAGCTGATGACGGTGTATCTGTATACAAGGTAAGTGAATGTCTTTACAACTGATCGGTCGGTTTATAAATGTAGCTGATACTTATCATTCAAGAAAGTGAGTTCAAAGAGCGTCCTTTGTTTATAACCCTGACATTACGGATACGACAGGACGTTCTCCTAGTTGGCTTTTAACACCACTAGTGTCGCTCTCCTCTGTCATCAAAACTGTTAAGACCTCTGGTTGTTTTATTTTTTTTCACTCCTTTGTGAGCGCATCTTTTAGAGAATATTAAACCTGATGTGTTTAAATATCTACCAGCATTTTAACTGCTAATACAGTTTTAATCGTTTTCTCAGACAGTCTGTATTCTTACTGCATATTTTATAGAACTGAGTATGTAACAAAACCATAGAAACGTTCAGCTGTTTACATGATCGCGATGTATGCGGGTTTCACATGTCAAAGTGAACTCTTTAAACGATGAAAACCACTGTCCCTTTGCTCATTGAAACATCACACATACAGGTAATATTATATTTGAAGAATGTGCGTTGGTCATTTGATTGATAGTCATCGTTGCATTCTTGACAGGTTTAGACTGGGTTTCAGTGTTTATTATTATTATCGAATCAGTATTGATGATGTTAACCTAATGTACGTCGTATCCTTAAAACTGTTTTATTTTTGCAAGGAATTTAGTCAAAGTTGCCCTCAATTATCATCCGTGAATGCGCTGACAGAAAGCATACAGACTATGAAGGATTGGTAGTCGTCAGAGAAGTCCCAACCAATATTTGGTCGTCTGGATTGAACTTATGATTAAGGACATGGGCCTTTAAACGATTCACCTTTACAAAGAAAAACACGTATACAATTTCATATCTGAGAACGTAGACATGTTTTTATTTTTGAAAGACCTGTCTTCATGTGTAGCAAGACCTACGTGTATGATTCCTTGTCTAGGCGAGCCTTTCCAATGTATATAGAAATCCATCCGACAGAACAGTAGGTGGGTGGTAACATATGAATGTAAAGATTTAATAAAGCTAACAGAAAACGCACACAAGAGTATGTCATACACAACTCTGAACGGAATTATGTCTAGATAAATCATAAGTCTATTCCCGATACATTTTTGATATGCATTAGTTTCTAACTTTGGTAACCAAGAAACACATTAGGCTTTAAATAATAATAATAATATACCTGTAACGGTAACGGGTGTGGCCTTAAGACTAAATAAGACCTAATTAAAACGGGAGAATCAGACCGTCCATCTATTAAATGGAATTATGATAACTCATTATTCATTTGCTACTCTACAAAGATGTGTACATATGTTCTGCTAAGTCTCAGATATCGCCAGATATCTGATATATTTATATTAGCAATATGTTAACACACTGCTTTTTGTGTTATGTTAGCGTGGCATAGTGTCCCATTTGCTTTTTGAAGTGCACGCTCACTCTACACATGAGAGATCACGCGCCTATCAAATTGCAGTAACTTCTGCCACCAAAAGGAAAAATCATCAATCGAATAACGAGAACTGGACGAGAGTGAACAATTTTGAGATAGTATTGTTTTAAGTATATCATTATATTTTCATTCTATGTATAACTTTTAAGGAATATTTACATTTTAAATACTGCATTACTTATGTTTTATTGCCAATGCATATCTTACTAAATCGTCCTTACTTAAACAATGCCTTACCTGGGAAACGTTACCATTATAAATTACCAAAATGTAGTTGTTTATGGTGGCATATATTTGACAAAGCATTGTCTGAAGTCACCCTTACACGGAGCCTGGTTACTTACAAACTACGTATTTTGACATAACTCGTTAATACACAAATGATTAGTCAGAAAATTGAATCAAGGGACGGCGTAGCCTAGCATGGGATCCTACTAAGTAATTAACAGGGAATTACGTGTTAACACATGGCTCTATATACTGTCTTATTTAAGGAGCAGTTGTTGTCTCTGTGCCTAATTCACTATGTTTGGAAAATTTAGTTATTTTTATTAAACTGTAAGTCTCGCAGAGGAAGAATAGGATACGAAGGCAATTGGTTTCATTTTAAAAGCAAACGTTTAGTATGTTACTTAGGGTTGAAACTGGATATGTAAACCGTTTAAGTGTTCAGGTAGGCAGGTCCTCTCAAGTTGAAACGTTTCCTGTTTGTTTCCATGTCATAAAACCTTGGGTCCTGGACGAAGCTGTAGCAAACTGTTCATATATACGGGAAATGAAAACTTCCCTCTTCTTTCTTCTGTTGAAATACAAGTTTCGGTTACAACATTGCATAATAATCACGTAAACTTCCTTTTTGAGATAACTTCCTCTTGCATTTGAAATAATGATTTGGTTTGTTTGTATATTATCGAATTAAAGAGACAGGGGACTATTTCCATATTTTGCTCGTATGTAATTACAGATAATATAATGTGTAATAATTCGCATTATGTCTAGTTTTAGCTGCTTTATTTATTGAGTTGGTCAGATTTTGATTTTATTATAAATTTATTTCAATAAACCTGTGTTAACAATTGCTTGAGTTATTTTATATAACACTTATTGTCAGCTGGTCCTCGTTTTCGCAGCTATGCAGCATTGTGTATTCATAAACATGCTCGTCTGAATTTGATTTATACTTTAGACCATTTGTCAACTCCTTGACCGTTAGACAAAGTATAGACATCGATTGGGTTTTGGTCATTATTTGGGTGTTGGGACATTATGTATTATGTAACTGGAAGGTAAACTGGTCATTACATAGTTTCTATGGATAAACAATTCACTAAGACTACGATCAAGAAAATTAATGTCAATTGCTATCACTACCAATATTGTTTTATAACATGCGTTATTGCTAAGTCATAACTGCACGCTATGATCAAATATAGATAACAAGATTGACAATGTTTAATATTATTGTTTAATTATAATAAGGACATGAACGGTAACTTATTATCATCCTGCTGTAATATGAAACACTTTTAACAACAACCATGGGTTAAGGGTGATACGGATCTTTAAAAAAATGAGACAGGTTACAAAGTCTGGATGAATTACCATGCAGTAGAGAGGATGGAAATGCATAAGAAGAAACACAAACACATTATGATAAATTTAATAAATACAATACAGAAAGTCAATACAAATTTTCCATCTGACTGTACATCACTCGTTACTTTAGGTATAGGCAAGTGATACGGGGCTAGGTCTAGTACAATAGAGCTGCGAATGTGTACAATAATGGACACATTTTATGTGTTTATATCTATTATTACAAACGATTAAAGAGCCTCCAGATTTGTTACCGTGTTACGACACGTTTAGGAAATATTAAAATGGATGGCTTTTGAGGAAATTACCTTTCAGTGGCGTATCAGCTGATATTCTGATGCGATCAACAGGTCTTTTTTCAGATAACCGTTGAACATCTGGAAAATTGTCAAGAGTTAACGGTTTTACTCGTTTAGTATTCTTGATAACTCGTTTTGAAAAAAAATGTTTACACTTACTTACCCTCCATGCATGGTGCATGTCGTATTCGTAATGGTATCAATATAGCGTCGTTGCTAATGCTCAAGTAACTATAAGTAGTTCCACGACAGGTTGGCCAGGGGTCAGTTTAATGTGTCCATTTGTAGTAGTAGGTGTCCACGGCATGCTAAACACAATGTAGACAGCACTATATTTGCTTCCGCGGCATAAGTTAACACCGCCTCCAATAAACTGGAAAAAAGTCTTGGTGGGAGAAAAAAAACAACAACTACAAGAAAACAAGTATCATGGTGCATTCTACATATTTCCTTTTTTCATTAGATATCATTTTTCTTATCGTAATATGAGCACGAATCTCTAATTGGCTAATACCGCAATGTGTCAGCTTTAGATAATAATTATGGATCCCCATTTTAATATTAATATTTTTCACATACTTTTTTGCCAAAACACTAACGTGAGAACAGGGCACTACACATTACAGATTGTATAAACTTTCACTCTAACATCGAACAATGAACAAAGCAGTTATATTAATTTCCACCAAGGCATCTACATACAAACAAGGAATATATTACCCCATTAAATTGTATGCATTTTCTTAGTGTCTCGGTTTCGCAAACATTATATTTTCTTCTCGAAAACAAGCACAAAAGCAACGTGAACGAGTACAACAAGACGAAAACATCTTTTGAAATTACCAAAAACAAAAAAAGTAATTTGCAACATGACACAAGGAAATTTATATTTGCATCTAATTTAAATATCCAAACAGAAACAGAGAGATGCGGCTGTTGGTGCAAAAGCTGACATTAGCTATGATTTGTGATATGTAAGTAGTTTTGTTAAGTTAAAGTACGTTTATCTTGTTTGGATTCGAGTTTGATGGTAAAACTTACTGTTGTACTGTTGGACTCAAATGTCTTCGGTCATCTAGAAGACAGGGGCGATACGATGTTTTGATAAATTGTATTACCTTTAAACTTGTTTTATTTTTGATGAACTGTGTAGCTCTTTTTAGCTCACCTAAACACAACGTGATCAAAGTGAGATTTCTGATACAGCTTCGTCCGTCGTCCGGGATGCGGCGTCAACATGTTAGCTTGTGAACACGCTAGAGGCCACTGTTTTATCCAGTCTTCATTAGACTTGGTTAGAATGTGTGTCTGCATGACATCTTGGATTAGTTTATTATTGGGTCACCTGGGGTCAAAAAGTAGATCACTAGGGAAAATTTAGGATAGACATATGGAAATATAAGAGAGCATATTTATAACCCAATCTTCACCAACCTTGTCCGCATGTTTGTCTACACGAAGGCTTAAAAGGGCTCCTAACTGGTTAGCATGGGGTGAAAATGTAAATAACTTGGTAAAATCTTAGAAAAGCTTGTGAACACACGGGAGGCCACATTTACAGGCCAATATTCATCAATTTTGGTCAAAATGTTTGTCTGCATGAAGTCTTGGAAGAGTAAGTTACTGGGTCACGTGGGGTCAACAAGAGGTCAATAGGTCAAAACTTAGAATAAGCATGTGAACACACTAGAGGCCACATTCATAGCCCCGTATTCACCAACCTTGATCAGATTGTTAGTCTGCATGTAATCTCGGATCAGTCTATTATTGGGTCACGTCGGGTAAAAAGTAGGTCACCAGGTTACATTTTAGAATAAAAAAGTAATAACTCTTAGAGGCCACAAAGAAATCTTTCATGTTTTGAAGTGGCACATGTGGATTCAGTAGGTTACTAGGTAAAATTCTAGAACATGTTATCAACCCAGTGGTCCAATCTTCAACAAAGATTTCTGAAGTAATTGACTCTTAATTACTTGACGACAGCTATGAGCCTGCTAAAAACCTCCCCCCTCAGGTGAGCGATTAAGGGCTACTATGGCCCTCGTGTTTTCTGTATTTGCTCATTTCTATTCAACCACGGCAAACCTATACATCTCGTCGTTTATTTCGTGACAGCAAAGAATAAACTACATTTGACAAGAAAATGACAAATATAAGATATATGTTGTGCATGACAATCACCAACCTATGTAGTCTAATATGTCGTTACAGTGACACCCATGTAGACATAAATTAAAAAGTTTACAAGAGCGTCCAATAAAGGCAAGTACATGTACATTTACTAAAATCCAATCTTCCTTTTAATCAACATGGAAATAGCTCATTACATAGTATGATAAACGCGTTAATCTATACAAGTTACCGACACCAGCGTGTGTGTTTCAGTGGTAATTCGGTACATATTAAGATAACTTATCAACATTCAACTGATAACACATTTATTCCAGTATACATACATACATACATACATACATACAATACATACATACATACATACATACAGACATACATACATACATACATACATAACATACATACATACAATACATACATACATACATACATACATACATACATACATACATACATACATACATACATACATAACATACATACATACATACATACATACATACATACATACATACATACATACATACATACATACATACATACATACATACATACATACATACATACATACATACATACATACATACATACATACATACATACATACATACATTCATGCATACAGTCATACATACATACATACATACATACATACATACACACACACACACACACACACACACACACACACACACACACACACACATACACACACACACACACATACAATATAACAAAATACATTTCAAGTGGATTGATTTCAACAATAAATGTAATATTGCCTATATCTTCTCTTTATAAATACCGTAACACAAATAGTCGATACTTCAAAAATATCTTTAAAAAAACAACAACAACAAACAAGCAAACAAAACACACACACCAACAAAACACTACCTGTTTATCCACGCAGCCGAGGGTTATGGGCGTTTCTGAGCGTGTACCGCTTTGTCCCTGTAAGTAACATGTCTGTGAATAAGAAAACAACAAAACATTGATTGACGACTTGGGTCAGTTTTTGTGTTTCGAGTCCAATCCAGTAGGAGTGTGGATTTCTACCATGCTTAAAGTCACAGTATACGGGGTCAGAAACCAGTAAATGTATGTTTATGTATTGAATATCACACTGGATGCACCTGAGGTTACTAGCAAGTTGTCAGCAAATATTAACTGAAGACTCTTGTTCTTATGAACCCGTTATTTATAAAACAACCGGAGTCTCAAGTTGTGTCCAGGCGCATTGACCCATTGTGAAACCATTGGGGTACCAGATGCCCTGAATACCTATAAAGTGGGCTTGAAATAATTGGTCTAGGTAACATTTTATATTTATTTACAAGACTTGCTATTAAGACTCCAACACTTACTTGCAATATAAGATCTAATATTGGTCATATTTAAAAGGCTTTCAAGTTAGTATAGCTAATTTACTAAAACATATTAACATCATCTTTGCAAACACAGTAATAATTGTCTTTAATTCGAAGAAAACTTAATATGGATAATTATCATCTGTTTATGTGACCATGGTAACGGTATCTAGAAAAGACGGGGAGCAAAATACTAACTTTTGTACAAAAAATTCCAAAAGAAATTGTAGCAAAATGACGAGAAAGGCAATTGTGTAAGTGAAGGTGAGTGTGACCCATATAACCATGTCGCGATAATTGAATACCTTTTTTGAAGACTAGTGTATGCACGCTATAAGTATAATTCGAATGCAACATTCACATTTCTCGGTTTTGTGACCAGTGCATGCATTTGCTTATAAAAATACTTACTATCGACTTTACTTTTTATTGTATTCATATACGGTTTCTTTTAGCTCGTGTAAGCCTTATATTTGTGTTTTTATGACGTGTCGATTGTGGCGTTTAGGTCTGTCTTTTGTAAAACATAAACACTATATACAAACATTCTAATGTTAAGGGGCTTTGTTACTACTTCAAGGTTCAGATAATGCTATCTTACTTAATCGGTACGGAGTTCACTGTAATGCAACTTCAAGTCCCACTAACAACTCTTTCATGTGGAAGTTTTATAGTTTGCTCACAAGACTACTTCAGAACAAAATAATTGCTACACAACTCTAGTTATTCATATAAAATACATACTTAACACACGCCGTTCAGAAACCTTAACAAACTAGTAATTAAACAATAGTTTATCTCCGCGCATTTAATAACGTACATACAATCCTAGGCACGTGCTACCCGCTCACAAGATAGACAGAGTGGGCCAGCCTGGACATATACCACCGAATTGGACGGCACAATTAACCATAGCAACCAAATGGTGCCTGTAATATATTTGTCTTTATTGATATTTTATTACGATTGGATCTGATCTTGCATTGCATTTTATAGTTTGTGATAATTTCATGATTAATTTCAAACTTCTAGTTTGTGATCGATACCTAACATACATGGGCATATTGATATTGATATAATGTATTCTAACCTGTTGCATGAAACGACATGAAATACTGTTAGAAACGAAAACATGCAGACGTACTATAGTCGTTGTATATAAAGGAAGAACCATGACTAGTATCAATGTAGAACAATCTACGCAGTTTTATGTATCTGAAAGACATCCAGGCATGTATGTTTTTGCCCGAACTTTGATTCAAACTCGCATATGATTGTAAACTGGTAAATGAAACTGTTTGGACCTCATATCAAACGAACTAATGTTAATTGGTGTCCAGCCGATCCAGGAACGGTAAGCTTTTTCCTAGCGTTAAAGTACAAATAAATGTCTGGCTAAAACAACCGCACAACCGCGGATTATCTGGGAGAGAACAACTCACACCTAGACTCGAACCCAGACCGTGAGACACTGAGGAAGCAGATAAGTTCTGGTTGGCAACACTAATACTCATCATCAGAGAACTTGTCTGCAGTCTCTGATATATAGTTTAGTTTTAACCCATGTATTTATTTACTTTTTTATTTATTTATTATATACAGAAAAAGTGTTAGGCAACAAGTTCTAAGAGTTCACGCTCCCATTCAAATTTTACATCAAAACGCTATGACAAGGTAATTCATGCCACGACATGCAGATGAAACGAACAGATTGTTGCATGCGAAAAACTAATCAAACAGGTTTTATTGCACTGAAAATGACATACAAATTATAGATAAAGAGCACAAGCGTTCTTGTGCCCCGAATTTACTGGCAATATATATATCAAAGTATTTACTAATACAATTAAATTATAGCATATTGCATGCTTTCCGTTACAGTATTAAACTCATACAGGACAATAGTTAATGTTACTGGACTGTAGTTCTAGATTTCAAAAAAGTTATAGGTCTTTGTGTTTTATATTTTGGACATGCAATGGTAATGTTAAACACTTTCGAACTTTGCCCCTCAAGAGCTGCTTCGATTTATTATTAAAATAAGACATACATTAATTATTGCGTAATAGAGAAATACTGATCGCCATCAGAGAACATATTTTTTTATGCTCTCACAAATTATATTTCTTTGTATGTTATATATTGCTCTGTTTTAGTTAGGAATTGACATAGGTGTGTGTGAATGTGTGTGCAAGATTGTGGTTAAATGTCAAAATAAGTAGTTAAGTAGTTCTCGGCAGTTAACAATTTTAATTCGATTTCAAAAAGATTTCTGACAATATTAACAAGAAAATATCAGCGCATGCTGTTTGGACTATCTCAAACATTAAAGGATCAGCGCATG
Organism: Sinonovacula constricta; assembly: GCA_007844125.1. Lineage (NCBI taxonomy): Eukaryota > Metazoa > Mollusca > Bivalvia > Cardiida > Solecurtidae > Sinonovacula > Sinonovacula constricta. Next base: position 24,896,179 of record CM017557.1, on the reverse strand, counting down.
AATCCAGTGTTGGCTACCATTTTAACTTTGGTAAACTTTTATTTCTTTTATACAATTTATTTGCCAAGCGATTATTTTATCTATTCGTAATTTTAAAGCTTGACTTTTTAAACTTTTATTTGCGTCTGTAAACTAGTAATAAAATAGGATGTGCATGTTGTGTTGAGCGCCTAGTGTGGCTGCTAATTTTGGTGCTCTGACATTTTGATTATTTTTTCGCGCTGTGTGTAGGCTGCATTGTTTTGAGCTCCCAGAAATTGACTTTTTCTATGATAAGTCGGATATGTACGACACTGTAAATTGCCATGAATATATATACAGGTGTACTAACGGATATATGTGTGTTTATGTGGAATTTTGCTGTGGGTTTCTGGAAATATCGATTTTAAAAAAATTGTGTTTTGGGATTCTATTGGATTTTTTACCTGAGTGTAATTTGCCTAAAGCTACAATGCGTGAACAGTTATCAAGGATACAAAGTATGACCGGTGTACTCTATACAGTAATTGCGTTGACAACATTAGATAGACCTAATCCTCCAATTCTCACAAGATTAAAACAGTTAGGAATTCTGAGGTATAGAGATTCTCGCGGTGGACTTGATAATGCAGGCGTGTATGGGACACAAATAAAGGTGTTCATCCTTAACAATATTATTACTCTCCCTCAGGCAATCCAAACTGTATCAGTAGATGTGAACAAAGGTAACATTAAGGTGTCCAATCCAAAACACAGACATTTAAGTAAATTAAAACAAGTAGAGTCTGTACCCACCATTGCACAAAAATACCTTGTCTGTATGTAGTATTAATCCAAGATCTGTGAAAAACAAGACGCTTTCCCTATGTGACTATATACAATCGAATGATTTTGATTTGGTTGCAATAACTGAAACGTGGCTTGGAAGCAAAGTTGATAAAACCTGCCTAAGTGAACTTATTCCAAACGGTTATCGCATCAAACATGTACCCTCGCGGTGGTGGTGGTAAACGTGGTGGCGGTTGGTCGCTATCATTCTCAAATCAGAAATTGACGTCCGTTTGATCTCCTCAAGTTAGACAAGAATCATCATTCTCAAGCTTTGAGTACCTCGACTGCAACATTACAGTTAAAAACTTTTCGGTACGCTTCAGCTGTCAATAACAAACCGCCACCGAACCAGAGAAAATGGATATACGACCAAAGACTTCCCTTAGCAGACTTGGCCAGCTTTTTCTTGGAAAAGTATGCCACAGATGACAAAAGTATCATTATAGTTGGAGACTTAAACTTCCACTTAGATGTTCCTAGTAACCGTGATACTGAAAGGTTTGAGAATATTCTTAAGGCTTGTGGTATGAAACAACACGTTACCCCAACCAACGCATGTAGGAGGTCATATTCTCGATGTGATAATAACCAGGAGACACAACAACATTGTTTCACATGTAGACATTGACCGACCCTGGATTATCAGACTCTTCAGGAAGGGTATCACGGGACCATTTAGCTGTAACTTTCAGACAAAAATCTCTAAGCCAGCACCAGTAGAAAAACTATTCCATTAGGAAGCTTGGTACAATCAATGTTCAGTCATTTAAAAGTGACATTAAATCCTCAAATCTACTAAATGATCACTCTCAAATTACTGATTGTAGATAAACTGGTAGATGCGTTATACTAGTGAATTATCAGAGCTTCTGGAAAAACATGGCCCCATTACGCACCAAAAGTATCGTTCTGCGTCCTGATTGTACCTGGTATACTGATGAAACTACACGACGCTAAACACAAACGGCGAAAACTGGAGCGAAACTGGCGGTAAATCCAAGCTCTGTATTGATCACCAACTATATAGAGAACAATGGTGCTATAGTTAATAGACTATTGAAAGAAGCAAAAAATAGCCTATTATTCTGACAAAATAGCCTTCCTCTGGGCGCGACCAAAAACCGTCTTTACAAGGTACAAAATATCTTCTCGGTGAATCTAAAGAAGTGATTTTACCCTCATCCACATCATCTTAGCAGTTAGCAAAGGATTTCAGTAACTTTTTCATCAATAAAATTGAAGGTATTAGAAGTGACATTATAGAACAAAAACCCATTGTCCATTATCAGTGAATCTTCTGTAGATCTAATTCTCGATACATCTGTTGTGACTACTTTGACAGATTTTGCACAGTATCTGACCAGACAATAAAACGTATCATCTTAAAGTCGCCTAATAAATCATGTGAGCTTGATCCAATACCGACTTGGGCTACTCAAATCTGCATTGATGAACTACTACCGATATTGACGAAATAGTTAATACATCTTTGGAAACAGCGTATGTCCCAGAAGTTTCAAATGTTCACGAATACGGCCTCTACTGAAGAAACCGGGACTTGACCAATATCAACTGAACAATTATAGACCTGTCTCGAATCTGCCCCTTTATATCGAAGGTTCTAGGAAAAAGGCAGTGGACGCACAACTAGAAAACGCATCTTGCCCTTAAACAACTACATGAACCCAACCAGTCAGCTTATCGGAAGTTTCATTCTACTGAGACTGCATTAATTAAAGTACAAAATGACTATAATGCAATCATTAGACCAAAACAAAGTTACTGTGCCTAGTCCTCTTAGATTTATCAGCAGCGTTTGATACTATCGATCATGATACTCTCCTAAATCGCCTCTTAAACAGGACTTTGGAATAATGGGTACCCTCTAAAGTCATATCTCATCCGTAGGTACCAAACAGTGTGTATAGACGGCGAGGATTGTCGGAGGCCGTTCACATGACATACAGTGTACCGCAGGGATCGGTATTAGGTCCGAAAAACTACATTATGTACCAAAGCCTGTTGGATCGTTTTGTAGAAACCAAGGTCTAATCACACCACTTCTACGGACGACGATTCTCAACTGTATCTGACGTTCAAAACCCAACGACAACGTGAGTGCTAGGGAAGCTCTGAAATCGTGTTGAGAGCTGCCTTCCAGACATTGTATCCTGGATGCACATTAACATGCTCAAGCCTAACACTGATAAGACCGAGGTGATTGTATTTCGTCAAAACTATAATGAACAGTTTGTTGGTGATATATCTGTAACGTCGTACATCTCAGATTAAGCCGTCACCAGTTGTCAGAAATCTTCGGCGCATTCTTTGACTCCAGGATGAACATGGAAAGTCACATTAACGCGTATGTCGATCTAGTTTTGCTCAGTTACGACAGATTGGCCACATAAGACAATACATTACAAGTGACGCCACAAAATCTCTCTCGTCAACAGTCTTGTTACATCTCGACTTGATTATTGTAACTCTCCTGTTGTATGGTGTACCCAAACTACTTTAAAATAAACAACTACAGACTGTACAAACACGGCAGCTCGTATCCTTTCCAAAACATCACGTTCCTGTCATATCACTCCTATTTTGAAAGAGTTGCACTGGTTGCCAATAGACTGTAGAATTAAGTACAACATGTCTGACAATGACCTACAAAGCGCTACATGACCAGGCACCATTGTACATCAATCTATGTTAGAACTATATACCCCTAGGCGAGCACTCAGATCCCAGGATAATACTATGACACTTGTGCAACCTAGATGTAAACAGTGAGGCTATGGTGACAAGTGTTTCTCTGTATGTGCACCTCAGTTGTGGAATTCTTTATCAGTAACATTACAAACAGTCAAATAGCTTTGTTTCTTTTAAGAAGTCCCTTAAAAAACTACCTTTTCATCCAACATTATGGATGTCAGTAAATATATCAGTTTTTTGGGACATTTAAGCTGCTGTTCTTTTATATGTATCCATTGTCATATAGGGAAATTTGTTACATACATTAAGTGTTTAATTCTTACCAATATGTGTTCTGTTATTTATAGTGTTTAAAATGATTTTACGATCACTGTTTTTTCATTCTTTGTACTTACATTTTGATTTTATGTTCTAGGTTTACATGTTTTATGTTTTTATGTTTTGTCAATTTGTCACTGCTATTGTATTTTTTTTCAATTACTGTCTTTGTAAACCACCTTTGAACGTATGTAAATCATGAAAAGGGTGGTATATAAATATGGAATAATAATAATACAATAATAATATCCAAACACTTCTTTATGATCAGTTTAATGTTTGTTAAAGACAATAGAAATAACATAAACATTAATATTGTTTCTTGAATTAACAGTCTAAGAATGAAATCATATTTATTTTGAGTGCATGATATCCGAACCCCAAAAGTTGTGTGTTTTTTTCTGCAATAAGATTGTGTTATATCGTGTCGATTTCTATGTTAGTATATTTTCTCTCTCTCTCTCTCTCTCTCTCTCTCTTTATCTCTCTCTCTTTCGCTCTCTCTCTCTCTCTCTTTATCTCTATCTCTCCTTGAACTTTTGGGAGCTATATAATATCATAACAAATGGTAATAATTTTTTATACATAAAACATAGTTTTTTTTGTATTTCTCCTCGATTACATATCGCTTCCCAGTCGCATTCGTTTTATAACTTTACAAGTACGACATATCTTGTTTATCTTGTTTAGCCCGTAGCTTTACGAGCTGCTTCAAGTTTTCATTGCTCAATAGACGTAACGTTCATACAATAATAGAATATTGCAAACATGCATTTGGTTTAGTGTTATCTGCCCAATCTATATTTTATTTTTCTTTTCATTGCAATGCAGACTTATCCACGTTATAATTCCGTGTATCACACTTGTATGATTCATGTACATGTACATCGATACATGTAAAGCATGTTGTGTATAAGATAGTTGAATAAGATAGTTGAATTGCGTTCCCTCTCTAGTGTTTAGTATATATAAATAGAATGACGGAAATTGCACCTTGCTAGTAAATAGAAGTAGCTGTCATCTTTAAAAGGAGTCAGTTTATTGTCAATCAAATTGATGGCTATAAGTCAGTTATGATCTTTGATAAATCTTGTGTTTTTTTTTCTTTGCCAGGACCTCTACCAGCTAATGTGTTGTTACTTTTATATTGTTTGTTGTTTGTCTCTGCTAATCAATTATGCCTTGTTGTATTTCAAATGTTAAGTGGAGACAGATATTTTGCTTGATTAAACCACTTGCAAGCAGCATACACTTGTTTACATCAGACACTTTGGTTTGAACTTCATCTTTTAGACGTTCTATTAAATAATTTCATAAAATGTGAGATTTTCTTACTTGCTCCTTTCGCAGGTTGGGTGGGGAATTCTAAATCAGGGATATACAGTTTTCATTGTGTTAACTTACTGTTGGTGTAAAACAATGATGAAAACATATATCTGGGTTATGTGAATGACTTCCTAAGCTGTATATTAGCACGATGTTTACAACACACGTGATCTTAAACAGGAAGCAGTTAATGAGATCTATCGGAGTATCGGATGACTTTAAAATCACGAGAACCCAAAAATACAGGCACTCACACGTACACTCACGCACACTCACATAGTCCAAGCTGTCGGCTAATCAGCAAGTTCTGACGTATGGCGTCCGCTATTGTCCACTTAACACTTGAGAAAGCACAAAAACACACATGCGCAATTTTCGAAAAGGTCAGATATATTCACTTAAAAGTCTGCAATAGACAAAAACAAAAAACGAACTGATTTCATAAATTGTTCCAAGCTTTTGTAATAGCACAAGTTTAGGTTTAACCCATTTAACTATAATGGTGGTCAAAAACTTCTCCATAACATACACATTCTGTACATGTTTCGATGTTTTAATGATTCTGCTATTACCAACTTAAGGATGTGTATTCTTCTAATAATACATCATTGCTCAAGGAGGTTCCTGTGCTGTTGTATGATTGTTTGTTCTTTAAACCAATCTCAGGAACCGTCTCCAGATAACTGATATACTGTTGGTGGGACGATAAACCCAATAAATAAATAAATAATTTCAGGAAGCCATTAGTGAGGTTATTTTGAGGAAGCACTTGCATTGAATTCCTCGTGTCTTAGAATGCACACTTACTCAGCAAATACAACAATGCTGAAAGATTCTTTAGAAATTGTTATCTGTTCGCTACCTCTTACAGGTCGATGCATTTATCTTTGGTCCTCAGTGTAGACATTCTGGCGAAGCCTACCTGGTAATGCGTATTTTTGTACTTTATATAATGTCTACGTTATCATGGTAATGGGGCCATAAACACACTGAACATAAACCCGCTTTAGCGTCTTAATAAGTTCAATCAATCAGATTCCATGTTATGCACATTCTTCCGTTTTAAGTCTTTAAAAAAGACAATCTGCAGTCAATAAATACTAAATGCCATCCCACAGGGGAGATAATAATGCAGTGTTTTCATAGTTAGATTAACGTCCCTTTACATACGAAAAGAGGGAATGATCCAGACACCTGATCTCAGATTAGTACTTAAATTCAATGGACAATTAAAATAAAAACATCGTCTGAAACGTTATATAAGAGGGAAATAATTATCAAAATTTCATTTTACTCATATAAAATAGGACCTGTTACCCTATCATGATCTAAGATCGTGTTGCATCATGAAGATTGGATTTTAACCCAAGTATATTTCCCGAGTGTTTCTGAATCATTTTCATGAGATTATAATGCCAAGCAATCATTTAAGATGTTCTTTAATTCTGGTGATGGCACATTCTAAACATGAAGAACCAGCCATAAACTACAACAGTTATTTAGGAACTACAACATGCTCGTCTGCATTATTGTCCTAGTAATTATTCGCTGAATCATTTTCCTAGGCCACGATTACATAGGAAACTGCAACATTCTTCGCTAAATGTTGTGTCCTAAGCCAAATTGATTTCTAGAGTACTGCAGCATGCTTCAAAGAATGACCATATCTAAGCCACATCTATATAGGAAACTGGTATTTCTTCCCTGGATCATCTTACGAACCGCTCATTCCGTCAATAAAACACCGTATTCTATGCGATAGCTATATGGGACACTGTAACTTCTTTTCACGGTATCGTCTTTGCTAGGCCACTGCTAATTAGGACACTGTCACAATATTCGAGGTAGCCGATTCTCGTTACTTTCATCTAACAATCTCACAGACAAGAGGCCTGTCTATACTAGAATAAAGGGATGAACTTAGATTTTCAAGAATCGATCTTTATTCAGACATTGAGTCAGTTACCGTAGTAAACGATTATTGATTCATGTCCTTTGTTACCATCTAATCACGCATGGGATTAGTTTCCGGAGCAGTCAAACACGTCGTGCTGTGTTTTTTTTTCATTTTTGACGACGTTTTGTTAATTCAAATTGCTTATCTATAATAAAAGAAAAAAATGCCTAGTCAATTAAGATGAAAGAATCACGTGACACAGTAGCCAAGCAGCCCATCACAAGCATCACGAACAACAATATTTAATTCGCTCAGGAAACTTGTTCTTCCCTTTTTACCGAGCTGACTTTTCTGCACTTGTATTTGTAAATGTACAAATGGTTGCCATTCCGTCTTATTCAATACCATAAGTCATCTGTATTTAATTCGGCAGAGCCCGTTGATTATTTGTTACTCAGATTTTATATTGGATGTAGTATGGCCAAAAAAGTTGCGTGTGATAGTCTATGTACATTAGCGAATCAAAACAGTGCACTGATTGTGTAATGAATGTAATGGCAATGTTATGTGATTCAACATTTAAAACATGTGTTTGTGTCTGTACTGAAAGTTATGTAGCCACGTTTTTACAACAAGTACAGCTGTTGAATTGTCCAAGTTGTACACTAGCTCAGTGTTTAAAACTATTGCCTGTATTGACATTGGGTATGGTAAAATGCATGGTGTTCTGAGTACTTAGGAACATTTTTATATTGTTAACATACGAGTACACAATATGTGTTTCTAGAAAACAGTGAGCATACTTGTATCTGATCAAGTGTCTGAACGATACCTGTTAAATAGTTTGTTATTTGATCACACGTAATATATTTATATACAGAAGCAAGCAAGATAGCATATCAATGTTACCAATGTTTACTTTATTTATTCATTGCGTTGAAATTTAAATCAGTCATATCCGTTATAATAAAGCTTAAGCTGGAAATCACTTTGCAGTGGCTTTTTATATATTTACATGATAAAAATTAAAAAATACAACATCAAAAAACAACAGAACATGTTTCATTTTATTCAAATTGAAGGCACCAGAAACCAACTTACTTTTTAATTTTCCATACGCCTGGAAGCTCTATTTGTCTCAAGAATGTGTAGCAGTAATTGCGACAGGCGTATGAAGTTATAAGCAATGACTAGTATTTTTTACCTGGTTAACGACCTCTTTCACGAGCACGTGTTTCCAGCGGGTTGTAACATTTGTGTCATCTTTGGAAAGGTACTGAATTGTTAGGCATAACGTTTATTATCAAAGGTTAGTATGCCATGTTTGTATATGAGCTAATTCGGCATAAAACATAAGTATGGCACCGTGCCACATGTTTTACTTCTTAATGATTAACACTGCACGGTACATCCTCGAAGTGCTATACAATATATAATGGCTGGATTCAGCCCCCATTCAATGCTGACACAACGACAGACATTATGATAATCTTCCAGCTAACAGGCCGTGTGTATTCACTTCAAATTCATTGTCTTTCTTACACAACATACACATATTATTTGAAAGGAAATATACAATTGTTAAAAGATGAATTATCAAGATTATTATATGCTGGTCAGTTGAAATATATCTAACATAAACTTACACTAAACGGAATACTGGTACATGTTTACAGTTATACATTATGTAAATCAACGCACACACATAAACAATACCATTGTAACAAACTTTCAATGCCAAGTTGTTTCTATCTCGTGTATTTAATATAAATTCTAATTATGAACCATAAACTCCATCGAGAAGTGGACTGTTCGTATTTTCCATGGAAATACACCTGAGAAGTACAACTCTGCTTATGCGATGATATAGTGTAATACACATTTTGTGCACCATCACTATGGAAGTTACAGCGTCGACACATCGTTAACTTGTTGAGATGGTCATTTGCAATCCCAATGATATACGACCTGTTTCCCTAATAACTTGAAATTTCTAAACGATATAAGTGGAGAAACAGTATGTTGTTTTGAAAACGCTCTTTGACACAGACTGTACGCATTATGCTGTAAGCTCTCTTGATTACTTGATCGTGAAATTCCTTTTGAAACCCAACGTGTGTATGTAACAGGGGACAGTACAGCAGTTCGAATGGCATGTATGACATTTGTATGACGGCTTTAAAAGGCTACATCACGTAAGGAATGATGATATTGTTTTTTTATTTAAATGTATTTCCGCTATTACATCATTTTCAAGCCTATTTTGAAATAAATAAAAAAATCTCGATTTGTTTGAACTATATTTTCACGTTAAATCAATTCTCAATCGCATTTGAAGACTGATCTTTAAAATATGCATTTTAATGATACAATCTTATCGAATTGGAGAGGGCAAATTAGTTTTTTTTACGGAAGACAAAACTGAAACGCACGTGACTACAACTATGCACCTTCGTACAGCTTGATTAATTTTAATTAAATTATGTTTATTGTTAGGTGGAATGAGCTTGCTAAAAACTGTTTAGATTGTTTCAGTAATGTTTTACTAAAACAAGATTATAAGATGACTTATGCACCATCCTTTGTGCGATTTATTTCGTTCGTAGCTGTAGCTTTTATACCATCGAAATATATGTAAGATGCATATACACACTGTATACAATTAACTTAAATGTAAACTTAAATTCATTACATTACAAATGGGACATAACTCCATTTAGATTTGTTATATACTTTTTGCAACTTTGCGTCTCAGGTTGTGATTTATTACAATATCCGCTGAAACTTTCCTCACCTAATGGCAAGTTTATAATGACTGTATTATCTTCTTGCATTTTTTAGTTTGGCATTACATTCCGTTACGAATTATAATTATGTCTGCGACCTTATTGTTGAATAGCATTATTATTCGTGTGTGCACAACGTACGGCATGACGCACCTGCACATGGAAGATTTATTAGACCCAACGCGGTCTTTGTTGCAAACTGAAACTCTTAAATTTAACAGTTGCTTCATCACGTCACCAGATTTGGGGAATTACAGGGCAACCTTTTATTGCATCCGCAATAGCATCCTAATGCAAGGCGCACTAAAGTATTCTATATTGTATTCTTAATTTACTGGCAAATGTTCGTTGCAGTCTGAATGACAATAAACAATCGTAATGTACATTCATTCCCGTTCTTGCACGTTCATAAATCATTCAGAACTCATGGCATCTCACATATATCTACTCCTATTCCGGCCTTCTACTTGGCAGGTTTAACGATAAGTATTTATTTTATGAATGACACATATTAGAAATTAATTATAACTTATAAATGTAATTTATTTCCTTTTGTGTATAAATACATTATCTTACACAATACGTACACTATACGGGCATCCTTCAAAGAATAAATGACAGAGCATCATGTTGTTATTTCGTCTATTTACATGTTGTTGACGTAGCCTTACGAATATACACGTATCATCATTCAGATTCTCAACAAGATATACACACATTTATTGTATTATCCGATTAAAGATCTTTCAACGTTAAGGTTGTTATCCTAAATCTGCGTTTTACCACTCGTCTTTAATCGAAGTCTAAGTTTCAAGTATGTTCCATCTTGAACTGTTCCTGGGTTTAGTTTTACGCTATGAACATGACATGCTATAACAATGCATGTATACAGTTTATACCTGTTTAAAATGGCCAATGATGACTAGTAAGGTTGGTTATTCAAGAAAATGTTCTTTATTCTGGTACAATATTGAACGAAATCCGTATTCATTCCCTTTACTGTTGACTAAAATGGCAATCATGAATATTGCAGAACATATTATTATTATTATTATTATTATTATATTATTATTATTATTATTATTATTATTATTATTATTATTATTATTATTATTATTATTATTATTATTATTATTATTATTATTATTATTATGGATTCCTTGTTGCAATTCTGAGTATAATAATACATTTTATCATTCATAAGACGCCGCTCTTATTCGCTATTTGGGATGTTGATTTTGTTCTGTACAATATGTCTACATGGACTATGTACCGGACGCCTTATGTGAGATCAATTCCGATTTAAAACTGTGTGTTGTATTGTATTGTATGCGGATAAACACATCTCATATATACATCTGTGTGTGCGTGCGTGCGTGCGTGTGTGTGTGTGTGTGCATGTGTACAGTGGTCCCTGTCGTATAACCAATGGGCGGAGTATGTACACTGTATCAATTATCTCTTTTCACATAAAAGCCCTATGACACACGTACAAGTTCATTTCCCGTTTGAAACAAGGATGCCGCTCGGTTCAATCGCCCAACAGTGACTGTGTAATAATTGATTCACAACGCAAAAAACTGCATGTGGCTAAGTTCCTTGTTCTAAAAGGCATACATACATTCTTCTCATCCTTTTGAAAAGTAATGGGTATGTGTTTGCTGATGCAGGAAGGTTTTGTCTAATTAAATTATTCGTATAATCCATTGTACTGGCCTTCATGAGGATATTACATATTATAACATGATTATAAAACATAGAAATCCGTGTAGCTGATCCGTGGAATTTGGTACCCAAGAGCTTAGATCTCCCGATAGAATTACCAGTTTCCAAATATAAACCTTGTTTGAGCGGTGGATGTTAGATGTTGGAAGAAATGTCTCAATATTTAGGAATAGATGAACGACAGTGTCCCTATCACAATACTGTATCGTACATGTCAAATAATTGAGACTGATAAAGTATGGCAAACGCAATATTGGACGGGGAAAGAACATCAATCGAACATTTGTGTAAGAAAATTACTCCCACATTATTGTCACAATAATTTACGCAGGAACTTGCCAAACTTGTCGCTGCATTAATTTTGATAAGTGGGTAAGATGTTCATATACCACATAAACAGTCCTGATTTATTCTCTTCAGATTGCTCATACACTTTAACATAAATGCACTTAGTATATGAAAGCGACATTACATATTTGCTGGGATATCCGTATGTTTGGAATAGTCGAATAGTGTGATGTCTAAAATTGTTTGTAAAATATAAAATAAAAAAAAAATGAATATCAATGCTTTTATTTTAATTGTATATTTTTGTCACACCCTGAGTCCTTAATAATGCAGCTATGATAAGTATTAATGTTACAATCTTTTTGACTTTACTGTCACCACTTTCACTATATTTAGTGTCAATGAAGCGGCTTGTGAGTTAGCATATCTATTATTATTATTAAGTTAACTACAACGTGTATTTTAATTCTACTCCAGCCCTCTAATCCTCATAAGCATAATTATATTGAAGAATAGTTGCATTTCAACGAACAACAATTCAAGACAATATTCTATAATTGGTTACTGTATTATCCATTTATGCTGCTTTTATTGACTGATCAGTTGATAGCATTCATGAATGGTAGTTTACTATGTTTGTTTGTTTCGCGTAGAATGTCTAAACATAAGCAAATCGGCCTACAATTGCAAAGACAGCACAACATGCCCCTGCTGCTCTGGACCGTGCACAGCTGATGGCTCTGTATCTTGTGGTGATAAATGTAAGGACGGATACCACGGAGAGAAGTGTCACAACTATTGTCCAAGCAACTGTATCCGTTGTGCAGATGCTCTGCAAGGTGTTGGTGTAGCCAACTGTTCCGGGTGTAAAGATGGACATTATTCCACAACATCCCTGTACCAGTGTCAGTCAGTTTGTTCCAGTAACTATAGGAGCTGTGAATCAAATGCTTCTAATTGTGATTCTTGCCATATAGTTTTTTTTATCTGAGAAATGCAAATGTATGTATCAAATGTAAATATCTATGTAAATCTTGTAACTCAGAAACATATTGTACATCATGTGTAGTTGGATATTACCTGGACCAGAGTGTGCGACAATGTCAGAAATTCAGTCCACATTGTTTATCTTGCAACTCCTCTGATAACTGTGAATGCTCAAATGGTTGTGTTGACAGAGCAATGTATGTAACGGTAATCAAAGTTTGTTTGGGTGTAAACCAAATTTCATATCATCAGTGCCACAGCAGAATACGTGCGATAAATGCGTTGATGGGTATTATGACTGTGAGCTTCAGTGTCAGAAATGTTGTAAAAATGTCAAATGTCAAATGGATCTTGCACCGCATGCGTTGATGGTTGCTATGGTAATGAATGTGAAAAGTCATGTTCATTGAATTGTCAGGAAAGAAAATGCACAAGGACAAATGTCAGTTGCGCGTGTCTGTCTGGATATATTGGCCCTACATGCACAATAAAAATTACTAACACCACTGAAGTTCCAGCAACCACGCATACAGATGTGGGAGAAATAATAGGAATATCACTGGCTGCTGGTGTGATCATAGCTAGTATTACTGGCGTTGGTATATGGTGGTACAGGAAAAGGTAATGCAGCTGGTGTATATTATTCACTTTTGTCCATGATAAATAATTAATGATCAATTATATACATAATTGTCATCTTTAAGTTTTATTTTTTATAAATCTGCATGTCGTATTAATCTAAATTTTATTATAATTGTTGCGTCTTTAAACTGTTTTGGATCTTATTCTGCATTATATAAATAAAAAGTGAAGCATTTCAGGAAGTTTACACGATCAGCGGTGAGTACAAACAACGTGCTTATTTCTTTCTTATATATGATTTATATGCTATATACATACCAAGTATGATTATGAAACAATAAGAAGAAATGCACCCATTTATTTGTATTCTTCTGAAGGCGGACATGCTAAATATAAAAAAAAACATGTCTATTTCGGTTATAAATTTATTCTGGTCCGTTTGCTAAATCTAACGTACAAAACATTTTCAAAATGTGGTTATATTGGTAATTATTTCTTAAATGTGCTGCTAATAAACACACTTGTGGTCGGAGACTTAATAAACATGCTGACGCTTGACTTGTATTTGAATGTCTCAGGAATCAGCTTATTGCCCAGTACCAACGCCGACATATCGCATCTTGAGAAATTGGAAAAGGAAATGTCAAGCATTAAGATACAATTGAACATGCTGGTGGTCCGCAAACTGGAAATAGCGTCAGAATTGGAGGAATTCGGAATAAAAGTCTCCAGTCAATCCAACGGTTTGTTCCCATGCTTACCAAATTATGTTTTGAACTAATACTCGAACATGTAACATAAAGCACAATATGATTAACCCTGATAGCCTCATGTGTACATAACATATTATGTTGTTTGACAATAATTTCGCAAAACTGAATTCTAATGAATTGCCTATATATTAAGTACATTTATATTTTTCTATTCATTAAACCATATTATTACGGCTTGTCAGAAATATATCTTTATATCGGTGATTGTTTAACAGTGAAGTTGAAATAAACTAATTTAAATATACCTATGGTTATAGCAATGCAAAAGAAAATATTGAAATAAATGTAATAAAGTCGTATTAAATATAAAACACATCCAATTGACCCATTACCTTATACTTACTGTAACCATTGTTACCTCAGTAACAATATGCATTTTAAGATAAGGCAGGAACTGCGAATGACAAGTCCTATGAAATGTTAGATCGATCAAACAGTGAGACACAAGATTCAACTCTCGAGTGATTGCTTTGGAGAGGTAGATAGCTTTAGGCGATTCTACCCCAAATTCGTTACAGAAACTTTGATGAGGGATGCAGATTTTGAACGAGAATCCATTATATATGTGCATCAGAGTTTATATTTATAGTTATGAAAACAATACATGAAACTGTGATTTATTATACAGCACGATTCACCAAAGTAATGCTAGTCAATGTTTCCTTAACTTATGTGAAATGTGCCCGTTTATAATCATATGTATGTAGTGTAGTTAAGTAATTATGTTTTATATGTTTAATTGTTTAAATCTCCATGTATCCATTTACTAGAAGTTACTTACTTTTGTTTTCTTTTTTTGTGTGAAATATATCATATCAGCACTTGGCTTGCATGTGAAATACCTTTGTTCTGTGCCTTTTTGTAGTTTGGTATATGTTGCAATGCTCATAGGACTTTGTCATATATTCTTATTATAACTTTACAGACGACCAACTAGTTTTATGGAGCAATACTCCAGAAATGTGTCTCAATAGAGCCTCAACTAAAAACATTCCCACAATAGGTCCTTGGCCCCGGTGGTGACTACAGCCACCGCGATGTACTAATCAATCAAAGGAGTTACAGACAGGTGTCTCCCACAGTACGTTCTAGCTTAATCTGTTTTCATTGTATGATTGTTTCATTTTTTATGTTCGATATAATATCATTCTTTATGATATTGTGTAGAACTTGCCTTCTGTCTATCCATGTTTCTAACAGTATCAACAGAAAACTGTGAACACCAAACAATAACACAAGGTTTTATCTTCAGCTATGTATATGCAGTAAATGTATAAAATACACACTGAAACATTACATACTATGAAGAAAGATACAACAAACGAAGACCAGTTTACGCCTTGTACGAAAAAAGTTATATTTCGCAAAATGTACGTGCTTGTGATTTTTAACTTTAAAACCAATGCGCATGATAACCTTATTCGTAGGCTCGGCTCTTTGTTTTGTGTTTGTTTTCTTCAAGTTTACCTTTACATTCTTGTTCAACGTCTCAAATATATGATCAGAGCACCTTAACTTTTAGACAATAGTCGTTGTTAGTTGAGTTATTATTATTATTATTGTTATTATTATTATTATTATTATTATTATTATTATTATTATTATTATTATTATTATTTTTATTATTTTATTATTTCTTATTATTATTATTCTTATTCTTCTTGTTATTATTCTTCTTCTGCTTCTTATTATTTCTTCTCTTTCTTCATTAGTCACTCG
>CM017557.1:24831769-24873178 GCA_007844125.1 Sinonovacula constricta | reverse complement strand
CGTTTAAGGCATATTTTCATAACATAATTAATAAACACTTAACCATACGGAAATGTTTACAACACAGTATTGTTGTTCGGTAATTTTGTATAGTTTTATACATTTTAAGGTTAGTTCCACGCAGTTATACAAAACATTTAAATATTAGTTTGACCCGTTTATTGGCCACCTATGGCATCTGATCGAGTGCTGTACAACATAAGTGTATGTGTCTGTAAACGTATCTGGGTGAGTTCTTTTACACGTTACAGTCTTTAGTTTGTTGTTGTCTGTTTGTTGAGATAATCGTACCACCAACAGTATTTTCGATATCAGAACGGGGTGGTCAATTGAAGCAGGGAACATTATTACTACCATTTTCAACGACGTATTTTGGGTTAGAAACGGAAGCTTCCCATTCATCGACACTCGACTGACTACATTACCATTCAACAGCCTATACAACATATATTTTAGCAGGCATTTTGCATCGACAATTTGACACACCATGCCATAAATAAGTAATGTTTCTAATGATGTCAGCTTGTTTTAATATATGAAGTATGCCTATAAGTACTGATTGCGCTTAGTACTTTGGTATACACTCATAAACTAAGTCAATATAATATAGCCACCCATGTGTATCTGCAGATCTAAGGTTGTGAGATCGATATTGATAGACATATATTGACATTGTTTTGGAAAATCCTGTATATATGCTTTAACATAGGAACACTTGCTTGAACTAGGCGTCAATGATAGTAAAGCACCCATGTCAAATTATTAACACAGATTTAAATATGTCAATTCAATCTGGTTCATTATTTCAACTGTATGAATTGACTCTAATTCATGAAGCTTGTTAATTCGTTTTATAATTTTCCTTATAGTGTATAGTTGTGTTATTTTTTATTGTGAATTAACTGTGTACGTAGGAAACCGTGTTTAATTTTCGACAAGTTGTAACATACTTTGTATACGTTTCTTATTGTAGCCCCACAAGCCCCTTTTAGGGTTTGACTAGCTTACTTGTTCAATTTATAAGTACCGTTTAATTTAAGGTTACTTCTCCAATAGGCTACAATGGTGGCCTTTGCGCATAATCGTATAGTTAGATTTATGTACGTCTTCGATTAATTCTCAATGCGTTGTGTTTAATTATTAATTTTTCCGCGACTTGATTTTCTACTCAGGGTCGTAACTTTAGCGATTCGTTAAAACTTATAATTTGTTAATTACGAAGGTAGAAATAAAGACCTAAAACAACGTTCGATTACAGAATTGTATTATAATCAATAATATCTAATATCTAATATGTGATAAATACATAACGATGTTTAAGTTCAGTTATCAAATCAAATATCTATAATTAGTATCAATTCATCGTTAATTAACAAACATAATACGATATACAGAGCGTACCTTTAATTGCCGTATCACTCGGCTAGTGATGTTTAACAATATAAATTCGTGTGGCAATTCTCCTCTAGTTGAGATAAATAGCAAACAAGGATATCTATATAAACCTAAACATATGATTATATCAATACATAATTACGTCATAATTCTTCTATCATGTACAGAACAGCAACTTATTACGATTGCCTATTTAGATTCATAGCAGAACAATCTTTCATCAAATCAGTAGATTCTGTGATAATTAACTAAATAAATCTCTTAGTTAACAATCAGCATTATTTAGCTATTATAAAATCTATGCAGAACCAGTACAAAGTTGTTACGTTATTATAGTACCAAATAATACAATGTATGTATCAGAGCTGTGAAACACATAAGTACAATAATACAAAATAACTTATCTAGTATTTCTCTGTTCGTTAAATCCTCCCAATCACGAAGATGGGCGCAATGTCCTTGACCAGTTGGAGCGACTGCGTAGTAAGGGCGGCAATCTTGGTCTGTTTGGTTTCAGTATATATACACCGAGGTGGAAGTTGAGATTGTGGGCAGTGAAAACTGTAGTGTAAGCACCATCGGTCATTGTTGACAACTAACAAGGAGCACTAATTTCATTTTTCTTTGAAGTTGGACCATGTCTATCTACTTTGACTACAATTTGACTTCCTATACATACTTCCATACATATGTCCCCTACGTGAGGTTCCCCTTTACCTTGTATTTCGTGATAGCGTCGTGGGTTTTAAGTACTTGACCTCTTGATAGTACTGACCTCACGACAGCTGTAGTGGACAGCTGTAGTGTTACATTATGTTGTCAGTATGTGGTTCGTTTGCTGAATAATCCCCGTGACTTGTTTTACTTTACTACATAATATAAGGAAACATTTGTTTACTACAGAGTCATAACAGTCCATGTATTTTGTAGACGGAACAACATTTATATTTCAGTGAATCACTGTCTATCTGTAGCCGATGTGAAACTTGACATTATGTTGCAGAAAAAGAACTTGGCAAACGCCATCAGCTGATGTTAAGTGCTTAGCTAAGTGATTTTGAACCTACGCATCCGAAATGAGATGAAGGAACACAGTGGTAAGTGTTTCAAGTAGTTGTAATTGCATGTCGTAAATCCCCTTTTCCCTGCTTCTCTTTGTTTGCAATCTTTATACTTCCTCTTTCTCGTTATATTTTATCTTGTGTTGTCACAGTTAATAAGTAATTAAGAAAAGGTCCTATCAAAACTATCAGATATATTCTAAACTACCTCTAAACAAAGGCAAACAGTGTACATTGTAATGTGACAAAAACACAGAGACGAAACATAATAAACACAGATAATAAAACACAACAGTTACCGCCTTGGAACGGTCTGTCGGCAAATGGACCGATTGAAGTGCTTAAACCTGGTTTGTTTAGCGCTCCAACATCGCGTTTCCTGAAGCTTTATCTATCATACAATCTGTGTACATAAACATATCCCTAAGTGAGACATCTTACATAAAAAACTTGCTTCGGGATTTATGATAAATACAATGAACTAATATATAAATAACATAACTAGTAATAAATTAAACTATAAACATATGCACAAAAAATAATGTATAGAAAAGCCTCTGCAACCTTAAACTGCCTAATGAAAGAGTAGTTTGAAATAAAATAGCCCAAGCGATGACAATAATAACAAAAATATGTCCTATCAACAATTACTAAGTATATTTTAGCAATAATTTTTTGACAATGACATCAAGTACTTAAGAGAAAAATAAAGAAGTAAAAACCCAGTACTATGTGTGATATAAACGATCTTCTATGTATTAGGTGTCGGATGACATAATTCACGAATTTAGAATATTAATTGCCTTGTAATTCCCTTATTATCGTGTTTCTTATCTAACCAGCGTAATTTAAAGTATTGTTATTAAAGACTAACTTAGACGCCATTAAAGTTTTAACACTCAAGGCGTGAACTGTATTTAAGTTACATCAAAGAACCTCTAATTGGAGCATTGGAGCATTGGCAGTGATACTGTTGTTACGTTTCTCATTTTTATTTTACATAACATGTAAGTAAAGATAAAAATAAGACATTAAGATGTCGATCAATTTAGGATCTATAAACCATATGGTAGAATCAACATGTAAAATTAAATGTACACATTTTAAATAGTTAGTAAATAGTTATAAAATAGATGTGGCAGTCAATGATCTACCGAGTGTATCACGGATTCATGCGTGTTTAATAACACTAACACGGTACATTAAATATTATCTATGTTATGATTGTGAATAGATTTAGTAGATACTTATATTTTGTTTGAACTAATTCGATCAAACGGACGGAATATTGCCTACTGCTTAATCAATTTATTCTAAATACTGTGATGCAGAGACAAACAATATTATTTTAGTTCTCAATGTACTATTGAGTGTAACGTGCAATCACTCATTCTGGTAAATCAATCAATTGTACCTACTTTGCATAAAATCAGGACTAAGAATTTGACTGTCTCGGTTCCCACGTCGTCAAAAACACGTCAACATCTTCCCATACATATAAAGAACCTGGGTTCAAACCATGGAATGTGTGCATATCTTTCATATGTTTTAATTATATTTATCCTGTAATTACTAGAAACAAATATTTATTTTAATGTCAGCGAAAACCCCAATGGGATCGAGAAGGAATATTTTACTTATTAAAGCTAAGTTCTTTGACTAATAAAAAACAAACCAAAGGGGCCATAAACATCCCGTTTGGGTTATTGTTGCCAGTTAATAGTTTACTTCCAAGCCTCGACTTGACTTCCTTGTATGAAAATGGTGTACGAATCGGCGGTTAAGTGGCCTTACGCCTGTCTACAATATGAAGAACAGTTGTGAAGATAGGAATGACATCATCGTGCCTTGTATTCACTTCCACGTCGGGTTTTAATAAGGCAATTGTGTTAGCAATTCTGCTACATTGAAAGTATGCCTTTTTATTTTTTTCGGATTTCAAATAGTAAAAATTGGGACTAATCGTCCGGGTTAATCATGTTTATGTTGGCAATAAATGGGTATAAACTATGTATGTATTAGAAACATAATATTGAATGGAATCTTGTTGTGAGAATATGTTCTACATATATTCTACCTTCCCGTTACACACAATTTACTTAATGTACATTAAGTGTCATACGTTTATTTATTTGTAGACTTCGTAGATAGATAGCGTCCTGTCGCTGTCGTTATTAAAGTGATAATACTCTCAATTAATCAAAGTAATAGGTAGAAAACTACTGCAAAACAGGCAGTATATGGTGCAGACAACTAAACAAAGCAATAACGATTGACCAATCATTTGGTCCGGCCTTATTAAACGAAAGGCTTATAGATGCCTGCTGACATAAACCAAGATAATAACTGGCTATTTTGAAGAGACAAAAAACACTGATAGTACACATTATGTCACTTGTAATGTATAATACAACTGCGTAAAACATACATGTACCAGATATCAGTAGCTCACACATTTCACGTCGATAGTCCCAATGTTCAAATCTTATAAACAACAAACATAATTTGTATGTTCTTCATAGTTCGTGTTCTTTCTCGTTGGCCTGCTTATATATTTAGATCTTCTACATCTATATACATATATATTTTCTAGATTATCTTAAAGTAAAATATCCCCTCAAAACAACGCACACCACTTGTATATACACTATTGCATTAAGAATGGTTCCCTTTATTTATTGAATCGTACTACAGTCACATATTTTCCAGAATGAACACATAGCAGTATTAGAAAGCATGACATGACTGAATAAACAGAACGTAGACCGTCAATATGTGTGTCCTACAATTGATATCAATCACGACGGTTTCGTACTAATCGAACATGTTTCCATTTGATCACACATATAGTAGCTTGATATAATTGAGCAGAAAATCACACATTAGAGAATGCGGTATTTGTACTTTCGTTTTATTTTGTACATTGCCATGTGGGTGGCAGTCAGACTTTGTATATAATCGGTATAATCGATATAATTTACAGTAAGTAATGAATAAAAGTACTGTCTTATGGATCCGTATAAATTATATGCAGCCTCTTGTTTTAGTACGGCACACGTAACTAAAATCACAACTCGGTTTAATTACCGTGGTTGTATACCTGTTTCCACTGTATGTTGACAATCCAAAGACAAATCCATCATCCAGAAATGCAGTTGAGCGGTTTTATTTAAGTAGAACTACTTACGGAGATAGTAAAATACGTTCACATGCACGAGCACATTAAGGTTTGAAGAAATGTAGTTAATTGCAGATGCACACCTTTACAGCCATTGACGTCCGTGTATACGGTCATTTGCCAAAGTCTGACTTCAGCGTAACTTTGGGTTGAAATTACGTACACAGCGATATATGTTCTTAATACATTTGAAATACAAACACAGATTTATTAATCGAAAAGAAATTCAAATTTAAATACATTGGAACTACTACCTAATGGGTACTAACGAAGGGCCAACGTGTGTTGAGACCGCATTTTCTATCCCTTTGAGGTTAATCGGGAGCTATGTCAATTGAATATGTCATTTGTATTAAATCAATTTAATAAACAAAACAAAAATGCCCCACATAGTGGTTGAATATGTAGTATTTGGATGAATTGTAAAGGTATCAGAAAAGTGCATGTGTGCTACAGGTCCAGATAACGTATACGGTACTCACCTGAATCAAGAGAAACGCAGAGTAACTTTATAATATTCTTCCTCAAACTATGAATGTCTTGAATCATTGTATTAGTTTAGTAATTGACATTCATATAGACCAGTACGAGTGTGCATATAAGACATTTGAAAGTATTGAATTATATTAGCATGTTTATGTGTGTATACTATGAAAATAAGTGTATTAGTGTTCACTTAAGATCTACAGGAGGAATAGCTTAAGTCATATCCCAATGCTTTTTCTTATATAAACCATTACGTGCGACTGTCGCATATATGTTACCGACAATTAGGGCTATTATGTTATGAAGGTACTGTCAAGATACATTAATACAAAATCATTGTAAATATAAATTATCAATACGTTAATATATGTATTATTGACCACTATCTCTAAGTTAGAATTATTGGATTATCATAAAGTGGTATCAGTGATAATTATAATTCTACAGTAAATTATTTTATTCTTCAACTACAACAGAAAACTATAATCGATTAGTACTAAACCGCATCATTACACAGAGCAGTAAGGCTGGTGCTTTTGTGAGAACCTAAAAGGTAAATCATGAAGATTGAGGTGCCTGTTGTACAATGTCTGCATACATGAGTTCATCGAAACGCTTGCTTTACGTTTTTCTGTTTGGGTCTGGAAATATCAGTACGCCTATTTATATGATTTAGTTTAGGAAAAAAAAAGATATCGTAGTTGTTTGCAAAAGTCATGTTTTTCTTTTAAATGGTAATAAAGTTAAGTTTGTAGGACAAGCTATGTAAGTGAAACTAGTTATGTGTATATGATTTATTTGTGGACTTAAATGTAAAAGGAATATAAGAACCGTTAATAAGATATTTACAAAAACACATAAAATAAAACTAGTAAACAGATGCATACACAGTAAATGTAAATGTGACTTGAACACTGAGAGAAGACATTACAGACAAAAGAAAACAAAACAAGTGGCCGCCTTGGATCGGCAAATCGTTTAAAGGCCCGACTATTATAGTTGTATGCGGCCCTAAAGTTCTTTCACTACACTACAAAGTCATTAAATTAATATGATTTTTAAGTGTTCAGAGTTTAAAGGCTATTTCGATTTACGCTGGTTGTTCTTATTGAATGTAACATTTCGTCGAATTTCCGCTGGGCTTTTCATGTTTGACAAATAAATATTAAAACTGTTTGCTGAAACCGACTTCGGTCCATTGCGGGGACATACCGACATCGCTTCAATGGATTTTGTATCTACACTCGTAATCCATCAATCGATTACCTAAAAAATCCGGCTATCTTAAAACATTACTGTAGGTCCTGATTGTTTCCCTTCTTTATGAATGCGACTTTACTCTATTATTTCTGCAATCACGTACACAAAATTTGCATATTATAGAGCAAATATATTTCTCCAAGCTCAATGGTGCAAACTATAACTGGTTTGCTTATCTCATAGTAAGGTTGTTTGCGAGTTTGTAACTTTTACTCTGTTGATTAGTCAACAAACAATCAGGGCAAACGGTTTGAATCTTCGCTGACATATATGAATATCACAGGTGTTGCTTTGATTGGGTGGAACCCCTACCTTACACGAGCGGGCAAGCCAAATTAGAGGAATATTTTTATTTTATGAAAGAGCACAATACACCCTTTGCAATTATGACATAAAAGCACTAAGGTGTTCCTTAAAGTGACTGGCTGACGATGACTTAAAATGCTTCGTTGGGTAGAAAAAGGTTCAAATCATGACATGGAATTTCCTACAAATCTAGGACCTTATACATACGCGTTTTTATTTGTAAATGTGGTTTATTGAAGTATATTTTTAAATTGCTGTGGACCTATCTGATTGTTCTTCAGAAATACTTCGTTAGTGTTTTGATGTTTAATTTTAGATATGAATATTCATTTAACTTCTTTCATACTAGAAATGTCGATGCTATTGATGGCAAATTTTAATATTGGTAATAGGTTTCCTAAAAAGATTTTAACTGGCTTTATTTTTTTTACAGATCAAATGTTCAGAAACAATTATGGTAAACAAGTATTAAGCAAACAAAACAATGTCACAAAGGGTGTTGTACAGTTTAAAACCTCGATTTAATTGAGCAATACAGTTCTCGTAAACTAAGGTCCTCAGCCAAGTGTCATCGTCATAAGGTGTTTCGCCCCCTTACTCGGACCACCCTCAGAATGTGGGGGTGGGGGTGATTCAGATTCCATCCCGTCTACGTTGGCTGCCAGTCTGCGTTGCCACTCTTTAACCAGAGCCGATGGATCAATTTAGCAACTGTATCAAAAACAGAGAATGCAACCCTTCGGATCTGTCCCATAATGCAAAGTGTTCCTAGCATGTGCCATGTTGATCGTGATTGAACTCCAGGGCAGCCGAACTCAAATGGAAAACAACCAAAGTTTTCCATAAATTGTGTCTGCAGCTGTTTCCCAATATCTGGTACTTGGTAATCTTCATATCATGTGCTTCATCTGTTCTTTCATTCTAGGACACGTTGAGCTCCATAAGTAGTACTCGTATGAGATCACTTGAACACCACACAATGTTGGGACGAAGACTTGTATGGATCACATCCTCCATAAACTGTAGCCTCCTTTTAACTTCCCAGCTATCTGCTTCAAAATAGATTTATTCTTAAAGCAGATTAGTATCTGAATGTTCTGGCCTCATCATTAGCATATGAATATTTTTAACACAGGGGCATAGTTTTCTCTGAAAATTATTGATTTCATCGTATATATACTGTAGATACCATCCATTTATTTTGATGTTTAAGAAACCAATATTATAATAAACATAATGTTATAGTAGAATAATATAATATGTTATAGTAGAAGGAATGTATATATTGTACTATTTGCAATACTTTATGAATCAGTAAACACACGAAAACACAATAATAAGCTCTAATATGTATGCAATAAATTAGTAATTGTGTTATGTGGGATATCGATTATTTTGTATACATACACATATCAGATCGAATATGTTGACCGATTTGGAGCCCTTTTAACTAACCGAGGTCAGTTATCACGCCTGGGAAAACAGTAGTATATAAACAAAGTTGTATGGCAAAGAAGACTAGATGCGTTTATTGTGTCCCGGCTCTAAATGTTAACAATTATGGTTTAATTGAGTCATACTAGATGTTTCAGTGATCGTCTTGTGTTTAAACAGACATTCATGAAATGAATATATGGGTAATAAACATTGGCGCGCAAGAATATTGTCCAAGGTACTAACGGGCCGAAAGGAGGGAGGACAATGTAATATGACCAAGTGTCCCACTGACTATGCAGTATATACTACGCCAACTATCCGCTAAAAACGATGGCCGGGTCTGGCTGCGTGCTGTGGCTCTATACAGGGTTTGCCATCGGGATAAATTTAGGTTCAGAATACAGGAGAGCAGTGCTGCCGAAATAAAAGCAACTGTTTACTACGGATGATGTAACGACATAGTAAAACTGAGAGTTAATTTTGCACTCTGTGTATTGTGTTTGCGTCCGCTAACACTAATGAACAGTTGTTCATACCTGAAGTAAGTTAAGATTCAATCATGTGTACGGTTGTGTATTTCTTATACATTAGTTTCTATAATCGATTGTTAGTGACTGTGTTATAGTTTTTATCCCAATGTCTAACAAGAGCTTGTTGATTTGCGGCCAAAAGCATTGTACCATCGCTTTAATACGAAATACTTTAAAGTGACATTTATTTGGATTTATGAATTCCTTTCATCACATTTAGTGTAAAACTTCCACTGCCTAGACATAGCACATCAGTGCGTTGATTAATACAAATAGGAACCTTTACAGAAAAAACCTCTATCGGTGTTAGTATAGGACCTCTCCAGTTGTACAACTTTGTTTCAGTAATACCCTGCTGAAGTACCTGTTTACAAGTCATTAAGCGACATCTTAAACGGACCTTATTTAACAAGCCATTATGTTGTTAAAGGCGCATTCAGCCATGAATATGAATGGAAAACAGGAAACCCGAGACCCTATACAGGTGTAGGTCGGTGAGATCTGGTACGTTTAGGTGTAATACAGAAAGCGGACAATACACGGAAAGGTAAACCATTACAACAACAACAAAAACAGCTATTTATTATGCAATTTAATAGCCTTTCTAAAACTATAAGTTAGAGTATATACGTTAAACATTAAAGCAATATATACTATGAATAGTAAAAAGAAGCAAAATATAAATATGTTCTGATTCATTTAATCTATCCCAACTCTTTCAAGATCGTTATTGATATATTTGTATTTTAAAACATGTTGTATTTTATTCCATGTTTCATCTTTCAAGCAATATGTTGACATTACCAGTTATTTTGTACTTGTTCATTTGCTTGACACATACACACAAAAAAAAAATCTCAGTAAACAATCAACGAGTATAAAGATTAACGTGTTTTAAACCAAATGGTCCACTTACGCTTGTATAGATTTAAACGTAGAGAAGTATGGAGTCATGCGTAACGAACTGTCCTCGCATAGTTTGAATGCAGAGGTGGTTAAATTGTTGTATAATGGTGAATATTGTGGGGTTCGGTATCATATGACTAACGAGTTGTTTTATGATCAAATTGTTCTGGTGTACTGACTGTGAGTTGATCTTATATTATGTTATTCCATATTCTGTTACATAATTTCACCGTCGGCCGAGGCAGCACCATACACTTTTATAACAGGTAATACTCTTGTAAAGTAAATTATTTTTAATTCGTTTTTGGGGATAATTCTGAATGGCTGATCTTGGCCAATTTAGAATCACTATATCAACCCCCATTGCATAAAATATATATACTGGTCAATTTCTAAGTTACATTATACAAACAGCAGATATCAAACCCCAGTTTAAATAACAAAAACGCCTATTAATCGAATCAATTTGTAAACAGCATATCTTTAAACGCCAGTCTCACAATAGATTGCTCCGTATTAAAAAGTTATAATGTAATGTTACAAAAACCTTGGGTACAACCAGGCGTCTTTTTGACAATTGCTTCATAAAAACACAATTTTTTAGGCCGCCAATATACAAAAAAAAAAATCTGAGATAATGTACATATTAAGATTTAAAACTAAGATGATTGACAATGTTCAAATTTTCAGCCAACAATACGTATTACGCCAGCTGCATGAAATTGTATATTCATATCATCAATCCACAGTTGGAAACTCACAATAACTATGCTACACTCGCCTTTGTACAAAATATACTCAATATATTGCAGGTAAGATCATTTGATCGAAACTATGATGTTGATTCAATGGAGATTAATTTTATAAGACCCTCTGTTTCTAGTTTGAAAAAAGTCGCTGATCGCAAACATGGTTGGTTTCTACATAGTTATACATTAGTCAGGAACTATCACATACAGAAGGTCTGTGTGGCTGACCGTTAACATTTCAGAGAAGTTTGTCAATGTTTCGTTTACAGGCAATTTATTTCCAGCTGAGACCAACAGGCAATGCCGTACAAACACTTTGTTACATTACTGCGTTGATGTGAAGAAAACTTTGGTATTTTATATCTGCCGTGTGTTTCCGATCGAGTAAAACGTACTGTATTGTACTTCCTGTTACATCATGGTGTTGCAATGAAATGCCTTTTATGGTATGTGAATCATACCTCTCAAAGACAATAAAAAGTTTGCTGCATCGAAACTATTAATCTTAATATGTCCGATAATCATAAGTTTAGTCTACCTATTCGTTCACACGGTCAGCTACTGGTGACAGGTGGAATGCCGACCTGCTGATTTGCGTACTTTCTTCTAAATCGACGATCTCTACTTCCTTGACGACTTAGGGGACCGGGGCAACCTATCCGCCGTAGCAGGGCTGTATTATAAAACAAGAGTTTGTGATTAGCATTTTTTCTTTGAAATCTTGAGAATTACACTAAAACATAGGATTAAAAGATGCATACAGGCAGATAGAAGTATATACACGCGGACAGAAAAAAACTCACATGACGGTAGGAAGAACCAGAGAAATCGACATAAAGATATGATAGAACGAAATTTTCAAGAAAAGCGTGTCCAATGTAATGTATAGCTGAAAAAATGAAAAAAAGAAAACAACGAGTAGCAATTCAACGCATTTAAGCGAAAATAGACAAAGGAACATATGGAACAAAATCGTTTAAGCCTGGTGAGTATGTTAGTTATGAATCAAAATAATAAGGACAATAAAAACAGTCGGGAAATAGTCATTTAATAAGCTACCAAAGCTAACACATACATCTTATGCATATAACAACATCTTAACACTGTTCTGGAGAATTTCTGCACTATTGCTGCATAAACCTTTACCTTAGTTTAAATAAAGGCTGTTTATAACAATGGCATAAATATAAGACATTACTAATCATGAACTATGTCAATTACGTTTAATTCTATAAATAAGTACGATTGTATTTTAAGCTATAAATAGACATCGACGTCAGAGCAGATTATCCGACTGTCAGTGTAAACAGATGTCAATAGTAAGTTGACACGAGGTTTTCTAAGTTTAAAAATATCTATCTGTGCAGCGTGGCTCGGATGCTATTTGTAATGAAGATTGAGGCTTTAGGCTTCGCTTTTCACGCAGATCTAGGGCACCAGTATACATTATTTTGCATGACCTTTTAAGGTAACAAATACTTATTTTGTTATTTTGAGAGAAAAAACAATGCTATAAACTGTTGGATACAATTGATATACATTGGGTACATAAGATAAATTAGGTTATTATGTGACACAAAGGTTGGATACAAGAGATACACATCGGGTACATAAGATAAATAATGTTATCACGTGACTCAAATGTTGGATACACGTGTTATACATTAGGTTCATAAGATAAATAAGGTTATCAGGTGACAAAAATGGTGGATGCAAGTGACATATATTGGGTACATAAGATAAATACGTTATATCGTGACACAAAGGTCGGATACAAGTGATATACATTGAGTACATTGAGTACATAAGATAAATAAGGTTATCACGTGACACAAGGTTGGATACAAGTGGTGTACATTGGGTTCATTAGATAAATACGGTTATTACGCGACACAAATTTTGGATAAAATTGATATACATCGGGTACATAAGATAAATAAGGTTATCAGCTGAAACAAAGGTTGGATACATTTGATATACATCGGATACATAATATAAATAAGGCTATCAGATGACACAGAAGTTAGATATACGTGATATACATTAGATACATAATATAAATTAGGTTATCAGGTGACACAAAGGTTGAATACAAGTGATATAGATTGGATACATACGATAAATAAGGTTATCAGATGACACAAAGTTTGGATACACGGGATATACATTGGATAGTTAAGATAAATAAGATTATCAGCTGACACAAACGTTGGACACAAGTGATATACATTGGGTACCTAAAAATAAGGTTATCAGATGACACAAAGGTTGGATACACGTGATATACATTGGATACATAAGATAAATAAGGTTATCACGTGACACAAAGGTTGGATACAATTAATATAAGTTGGGTACATACCATAAATTAGGTTATCAGGTGACACAAAGGCTGGATACAATTGATATACATTGGGTACATAAGACAAATATGGTTATCACGTGACACAAATGTTGGATACAAGTGATATACATTAGGTACATAAGGTAAATTAAGTTATTATGGGACACAAATACTAATACCAGACTCTCTGTTACTGTGTGTATTAAGATATAAGTGTAACATTTTTATTTATCAATTATTATAAACACGTGATTTTCAATAACATTTTAGATGTTTTAATCATGATATTGGGAGATGTTTAAAGCTACAATAGCATGGCCCAACTAAAATAATCTGAAGAACGATGGCATTAGTCATTATGTTGCTATTTTTAAATAAGTTAGATTGTACATACGTGATGTCGGTACATATTGTATCTTGTCTATTTACTGTCATCATCATCATCATCATTATCATCTTCATCATCATCCTCATCATCATCATCATCCTCATCAGCATCATCATCATCACTCTGCCTTACCATTATCATTTTAAACAATTAAATATAAAGTCTCGTTTATGGTGTATGCTTTGCGCACCAGGTTCGATCACTCAACTGACTAACGGCTTAAACCATCTACGATTTACCTCCCTTTAAGCAATAACTCTTAGCATTGCCATCTTAATTAAAACCTTAAGAAAACACACACAATCACATTAAAGAGTGTACACATGGTTGTCAGAAAGTGCGAACTATAAAATGCAAATTATATTAATTGTGCAGTGGAATTTAAAGACGGTATGCCACGATTTTACCTTACACTGGATGTAGACTCAGTATTTCTATCAAAAAGAATTCCCGCGTCCATAATCCTTCTCTCTTTCTCTCGTAATTTTGAATAGTTTATTTTGAACACCATTTAAGTGGGACATCTTTGGACATTTTGACGGAGTTGAACGGAAGTTCAGAATCACATTTCTTGTTGTTGTTTATTTTGACGAAAGTACATTGTTTTATAACCCTCGACGACTTTAATTATCGATGATATGCTTTATTCTTGTTTATATTCTAAGGAAGTTATATGTCAATGGCATACATTGGCCGCACCTTTTCTTGACAACAAAATGTTTCGAACATATTAGTTGTTCTACTTTGCATTTTTTTATTCATATTTTATCTGACGACTGTAAATATCGATAAAAATGTGCTATTTTGTATAGTTTGATCCTGTTGTAAATTGTATTTTTCTGAACGTGTGCTAGATACTCACAGATCCCACTGGCACTGGTTACTCTACTTAGTGTAGATCATGTGTTCTGAAGTTACATGTTGCAACTTCTATATAATTTATTTTTATAATGATGCAATTGAATGGTCAATACCATTTTATTTCTGCCATAAGGACAGTCCTTAACAAACTTTCCAAAAGTAATAGTATGCCCTGTTGCTGGATTTTGATTGAAATTCCTTGACTGACGTTAAAGATGTCGACTTGTCAGGCCACAAATGCTCCTGTTCGAGTCCATGTTTAAAGTTTAAACCGTACAGTTGGTTGCATTTACTTAACACTATCATCAATAACATAATTAAACGTATTTTATGATAACATAAAGTCACTGATTTCTTTCTTTGAAATCCTGAGTTATATATTTCATCATGATGCGTCGCTTTACAATCATCTGATGATCGCGCGACACTTGGATGTCATTTGTTTAGACCAGAAATAGTAACATAAGAAATTAACGTCCATTTATGTTCATTTTATAAATTGAAAATCAAACACCGGTTGGTTGTTTATTATCAAGCATTGTGCAAATGTATTCTACAACAAATTAACAGTAAGGTTTAAAACGTGAACATGTCTTTAAGAATTTTTGCCTTCTAGAAAATACTAGTAAAATACGTAATGTGTGTGCCACAAACACCTAGACAGTGTGCTTAACATTGTACCTCGACGTACAAGAGTCACCCGTTGGATCGAGGTGTAATCATAAACAGAATGAAAGGTGCATTCGGTTATGCTACTTCGATGAGCCAGTAGATTTACAAAGGCATTTGTGCTGAAAACCAATCTCGTATATAATTAAGATGACTCCAAATTGTACCAAATGATTGTATTTAGTTGAAACGAATGATAAACATGCATTGTGTGTTAATGTTTGTATATAATTATATTAAAGTATGCATTTGCTGATTTAGTATTTAATGATTTTATAACCTTTTATAAGTACCTTCGATATATGTTTTCCTTGACCATATTTTAGCCATGTTATGCTGTTAAGCAAGTATAAATTATGAAAATGCGTATACTATATATTTTTTTTTTGTTAATTGGGGTAATCGTCCCACCAAAAATATCTAACGATCTGGAGACGGTGTTCACTTGAAGCATTAATTGTAATGCCTTTACTATGTATAGCCTGCGCTGAACACCTGACATGATAAATACCCAGTAACATTAACCTGACATCAGGCTAACCAGTCGTGGAATTACCCTTATATGTGTTTGAGCGTTAGACATTACAGTAAATAATTACCTTTATCAAAAGTATGTTAACTCATTGAGTCCTACAGCCAATTAACCAGGCATCCTTTAGAGGCATTTTCCCAGTCATCCCCTACAGCTGGTAGGGGGTCTTATGTGCCCCTCATGCATATAACACCAGGTGTGGATTACTGATCAGTGGAAGATATTGGGGGTGGGCGTATACATACCACATTAAACATGTCAATTTGGACATACACTTAAAGGATATTTCTCAGTCACTTGTATCACAGAAAGTGTTCTTCACAACAATGTATTTTTTTAACACTGTATACAAATAAATATTTCGGAAAAGAGTGAAAATAAATAAAATCTGGTCATCAAATAAGAATAAAAATATCAAATTTAAAACAATTTTTGGAATTCATGAGCAAACCTGTATAACATGTTAAAACATATTGTCACCACATGCTAAGAACTCATTAGTTTCCATGTATTTGAATACTGTATCTGATTTATCAGTTACGTACTCTTAACTGGTTCTTCATTGTAAGAGTTCTTTCTTTTGGCAGCTTACAGCTATCAACTTACATTTCAATTGTTTAAAATAAAGTTTAATTGGCCTCATCATATTTTATGTTTAAAACGTAAATAATGTGACGTATCGAGGCCCCATGGTAGAACGCAACATCTTTCCACGATTATAATTGTATTAGCCAAAGTTACAAATTACAATCTTACAGTGAGGCGTGGTCTCTAGCTTGTGTATACATCATGAAATTCCAGCACATGATGTAACGACGTTTCTTGCGCCATGTGATGCCTCCCGGGGTGTGAGGGCTGTTTTAGTGCCACTTTAGCGCGTCACTCGGACCCAACTAGATAGCATGCACTTCTTAGTTAACGATATGAAATTATACAACATTGCGGAGTTACAATTTTTATTATTGACAGTTTGTCTCATAATATGAACATTTTTAAGTCGTTGTGGTAGTTTAGCCTCAGGATCTGAATTTTATTTACGCAATGTTTTAACAGGCCTTTGTTTAAATTGACATACTTGGTTTAGTCAACGCTACTTTTTCAGTTAAATGTATTCTTTGCCTATGGACTATGTGATATCTACTCTGTTTCAACATGTTTTGCATAAAATTAACTATATATATATATATGCGTATGCGCATGTATCAGGTGTTCTGTTATATTTGCCATATTTTTGTCAAGGTTCTGTTATTTGCGATCGTTTAGAGGAAAATGTTGGGCTTTTAAGTTGAATGCATTTATCTGTAAATTAAAACCATTCAAAGAAGACTGAATTCATCGTTTATTGCTTTTGACTCACGCGATGAACTTAAAACACGTTCATTCAATTTAGAAAAACATGTTAATTTCATTGTATATGTATATAGAGCTTCCCTATATTGCACACTTTCCTTTTCATTCTTGTATACAATCATTTGAACAAATGAACTAACTTATAGTTATAGTGTGTAACTAATTCATAAATTAGCCATGTTAGACAGGTGATTTAAACAGTTAGCATTGAATCCGACATGTTAAGTCGTTCTAACATACTGATACGGGTTACTAGCTTGAATTGTTGAAGGAAGACATGGATAATATAGAAATAGACCCTCAGAGGCAGGACAGGTGTGCTAGAAGACTTGAACACATGGTTTAACCTGACTTGAACTCCACACAAGAAGGTTATAAATATGCTTGGAACTCAAACGGACAGTGCGACAGAAGTCGGCCTCCCCGAAATGGATGAATTTATATTAAAGATGTGAAACTGTTATGACCTAACACATGGTTGATCAAAATCAGTGTTTACTTTACAATGCTAGTTTTTATTAATGCATTTCATCAATGTATTTAGCTCCAATGAGGCGTCACTTTTCCTAATGTATGATAGTTATATATGTAAATTAAACGTAAAAAGTACCAAGACACAGAACACTATCATAGTAAACAAACTGCTCTTGATTATCGTGTCACTTGTTTTGTTGTAAAATGCATATATGCACCAGGGAACAAAACAAAATGACAAGTGTATTCCTCTTTACAATTTATTGATTCATTTACATCATATTTATACCGTGAACAAGCATCAGAATTCGCAGAACAGTAAACTACATATGTCTACATACTAGAAAAGAAAAAAATACACACTACTATAACGCAATGCTATTTTATTTAAAAATAGCGCAAAACAATGTACTGCAATACCAAAAATACAATAATTCAAAATATCAATGATCTCATGTTGAATAAAATTATTTGAAGTTTGTATATATACAGAACACAAAAAAAAAACAAAAAAAAACAGCAACATATATACACAGATACCATTTTTAAAAGGTTGACATTGAATGGCTACATAAACATTGTGATTTTGTAAAACCAACAGAAACAAGATACAAGTCGCAATATGTTTCGAACTTCTTATGAGTTTATTTGCGCACTGTATTTTAATAGAAATCAGACATTGACACTCATGGAAATGACTAGTCTCGAAATCGCCTCACTCTCCTAGAACATAACAAAACAGATTCAATATCAGGATATTTTTTTACCAACATAATCAGCACTGTATATAAGAAGGTGTTTCATGCAACCCTATATGCCCAGCAGATTAAGCGATAGTGAAAGTCAATACATACGGAAAATGTACAAGCATTCGTAACACATAATTGTTTTTGTTGATTATAAATATGGTGACAAAATAAGTATACCTATTTTAGGTGTCTGTGATGGTGAGGAAGTGTTACAAAGAGAAATGACATAAGTTAATGTACACTTTATTAAATGATGCATCATTCAAACTGTTTTAAAACAACATACAGAGTAAGTGTAATTTTAAGTCGCAATATATTTCTAATTTATCATAAATAGCTATACATAAACGATGTACATGGACTTCTAACAATGACACTAGTTAGGTGAATCTTTGTAAATGTCATACTAGAAATATTCAGGGAGATAATCAAATTTATTTCAGTTAACATTCATTTATGAAGTAGTTATTTCCCTTGAATGTTTGTAGCAGTTGTTTCCCCTGAGTGTTTCTAATTTGTCAAATAACTTATGTTTGCGCTTATGTTATCTTTTAAACACCATTAGTGCGTAGGCATAGATATGATAAGCTCTAACAGCATTTCTGTTCTGTTTTGTAATGTACATTGCTCCACAATTGAACACAAACACATGAACGGAAATACTTCTTACCAAATCGTTAACGATTTTAAGACATATAGTAAGAATTTCAGGTACAATAACTTTATTGTTTAATTATGCAACATTGTATGTCTTTATTTTTCCATGTTGCTTCTTAACAATCACATATTTCATTGTTTCTCTTCAACAGTTGTGAATCATGCTTATAATATGTGGACAACACTTTTTGTGTACTTATCCGAAAGAAACTTTGTAACTTGGCAGCAACTAAATTAAATAGGTTATACTGACATTTACAACATTAACAAGTATTCAGTCTTCGTGAGACCATTCTGAGATAATTCACATGGCGTGATTCTATATATTATAAACCTACACGAACCATTGGACTCTAAACCAGAATTGGTCAAGTCAAATACCCAAAGACTACAAGTTCAAACAATAAAGTAATAGTTGTAGTCAGTATGCTGCTTTGTTGATTTTAGCTCACTTTTCCTTTTAAGGCAAGATTACTTA
The DNA here is from genome assembly GCA_007844125.1 of Sinonovacula constricta. Lineage (NCBI taxonomy): Eukaryota > Metazoa > Mollusca > Bivalvia > Cardiida > Solecurtidae > Sinonovacula > Sinonovacula constricta. The sequence continues at coordinate 24,853,368 of CM017557.1, read as the reverse complement.
ATCGGATTTTACACTATGCATAACACATAATTCAAATTAATTACTACTAAGTAATTACACAAGCAGATTTATTAAATGTTTAATGAAATATTATAACAAAATGAAATAAGGAATTAGACAGTGTTAAGCACAAGCAGAGACAGGGATATTGCAGTAATCTCTCTATATGTATACTTGTTCAAGAAAAAGGTCAATGTCTTTATATAGGATGCAGCTCCTTAATCATGTTAAGCAATCATTGAGATTTAAAGTGTATTGTGTTGTTGGTCATTCTGTAAACTGTAATGTGGGCGTTTTTTTCAACTTACTTGAAACTTTGGCTAAACTGAACACTGCAATTTCGGCTACTTTTCATCGAATCTCCCCATGATTCGATTGAGCTAAGATTGTTAGTCAAATATACGCATTCAATGTGGAAGGGGCATATGTGTCCATTACAAACATACTGGAAAACTATCATACATATTCTTTTCTGCTTGTTTTAAAAATGCCCATATATTAGCTTACAAGACACAACTGTTGGTACATTAAATGTGCGCGAGCGAAAGAACTAATCAAAACAAAATGGACACCGCTCATTGTGCAGTTTTTGTTTCGATTTTTGTTCCAAACAATATACAGAGCAAAATAAGTAAGTGCTTTCGTGCAAACAACAAGTCAAACTTTGACCACGCGAAGTCTTTCTGATACATTGTTTAATGATACAATATTATAGTTGCATATCCTTGGGTTTCAATGCATCTGACTTTAATCTTCCTGTAATTGTTCTAAAGTTTGTAGAAACAAGGGAAACAAGCATGAATAAATCAAGGAACTTAAATATCATCAATCATGACAAGCTCACAGTCGACAACTTAACCTTTCAGATAACTATACAGAAGTGTAAGGAATGACGCTCGTCTAAGATTCATTATTGGCAATTGAAGTGAATCGTGACTGGATTGATAATACTAGCTATATTAATATCAAATATGATTTTTAAAATACCATTTGGTGTTTACTTACTTTGCGGTACGTATGCAGTTACAGTTTTTAAATGCTCTTTCGACTTACACAAATCTCGTAGTCTGCTAACATGCTATATTGTTGTTTCTGATTTTACGAATATTATACTACTACACATTATACTACTTCTACAACAACAACTTCTATTACTACTGTTACTACTATTACTACTATTACTACTACTACTACTACTACTACTACTACTACTACTACTACTACTACTACTACTACTACTACTACTGCTACTACTACTACTACACTATTTATACTTACTCTACTACTACTACTACTGATACTACTAATACTACTAACATTAACGTTTCTTCTATTTTCTTCTATTTCTAGTAATGTTACTACTACTAGAACTAAAATATGAATTGCTACTATCTATAAGCTATTGGAGCTATTGTTGTTGTTAATGATGGTGTTGTTCTTCTTCATCTTCTTCTTATTCTTCTTATTATTCTTCTTCATCTTCTTTTTCTTCTTCTTCTTCTTCTTCTTCTTCTTCTTCTTCTTCTTCTTCTTCTTCTTCTTCTTCTTATTATTATTATTATTATTATTATTATTATTATTATTATTATTATTATTTTTAATATTATTATTATTATTATTATTATTATTATTATTATTATTATTATTATTATTATTATTATTATTATTATTTGTCATCGTTTATTATAAAACATGGCCATACACGACGAACTTAAACACCTTAAAACTTAATTAAATGTATGAATGTAATTATATTGTTTATGTATATAGCGTTTTTCTTTCGTACATTGTTTTCCTATCCATTCCTTATAACTTCTTTCAAATAAATAAGCTTGTTTAATACCAATAGTTACATACCTAATTTGAATCCATAAGTACACCATTGGCTATGCCATATAGATGATGTAAACATTTAGCATCGGACCCGACATGTCAATAAGGTCTCACATACTGGTATGGCTTATCAGCATAAACTCTTACCGCTGGCTTTGTTGAAGAAACTCATGACTAATATTGAAACAGACCCACCGAGGCAGGACGTGTCAGCTAGAAGACTTAAACATATTGTTTACTCTGAAGTCCAATAGAAATGTACATAATATGACATGGTTTCGTTATTGTTCTAGAGATTTCTTCGTTCTAGAAATTCTTTGGGTCAATATAAGGGCTTGTTATATTATTATATTGTTATATTCTACATTGATTTAGATAATAAAGTGTTGGATTGGAATTATATAAATTTCCATTCGTGTACTGATCTACCTTTGAATTATTTCAACTGTGCTTATCTACGATTATTCGACGCTGGGTTGTTAATTGGACTATTAAAGGGACACCTCCTAAAGGGACAAACTGTAAGCTAACATTTATTTTGCATTCTCAAATTTTGTCTGATATATTTGTTATTATTTTATTTTGCCATAGATTTAATTGTTTATTAAAATAAAACTGTATTGTATTTGTTTGGTGCTGGCTTGTTCTTTTTGTTACCCTATTTGGTTGTTTAGTAAACGTGCCATTTGATAAATAAATGTTAACGGTCGTAACAGTGGTATCCAACAGTTTGCCTACATTAAATACACTGCTTTTGGGAATTGTGTCATACTGTTTGCATTAACCCATTCTCCAGTCGTTATAAGTAGGGTTATTGCTGGAATTTACTCATGCCAAAGACATTACTTCAAATGTTCAGCCTTCCTAACTCTAACTTCATAAAAAGCGCTTTAGTTGTTCTCTGCTAAAATGGATATCGACACCAGAGCGGATTACGCGGATGACTATAAGAAAGTAAGTGGTCGCGTGGTTTTCTAAGTTTAAAAATAGGTATCGCTGCAGCTTGGTTCAGACAGGAAATGCCTGTTTGCAATGACGCGTGAGGATTTATCCTTGACAATTCACACAGATTTTTTGCAACAATGAACATCATTTTGCAAGACCTTTTTCAGGTACCAAAATCTTACTTGGTTATTTAAGAAAGAAAAACAGTTTAGACAAAACAGCTGGATACCACCTTTAACGAACATACATCATTACATCCAATGCCTTATTGTTAACATGTAACTCCATATGTCAGTTGACCTAATGATGTATTGTTTGTCATTAAATGCTGTGTTGTTTTTGTTTCTAATATACTCTTTAACACTTCTGAATTCAGCACTAATTCACTATCAACGAAAGCAAATATCCATAGCATCCGTATCCAAAATGTCTGAAAATAAGGCTAATAGCAACATATTCGGATTTCCGTTTAAGAAATGTGTTTAATTTACCCAAAATATGTCATCTACAGATTGTATATCACCTTGTAAATAAACAATGTTTGTAATAAACACTCGTTTAATCCGTCCATAGTTTGGTTAATTTCCACGACTGTACACGCTGTTACAAAACAAAGCGCAGGGAAGGGATGTACACTGACATGTTATAAATAATGTATGAAAATAAGGTTTCATCTTTGGAACACACAATCTCGTGTCGTGATGCATCACAAAACATGTAAATACATATGAATGTGTATTTCCTAACACAATACAACGAAATTAAATTACCATAAAACATAACAGTATTAAATCTATCAAGCTGTGTATAAATAATATAATATGTTTCAATTACTATAAAGTAATCAACATACCTAAAAAATCCCCACCAGTGTCGCGCATGACTGCTTGACGTCGACTCTTCACAAATACTGTGACGAGAACCTTCCAACATAGAGTCCCTTTCTGTCAACGTTAAAACATTAACAATGTGGCCCATAGATCTCATCTTTCTTAGTCAGTTTCTCACCTACAGCCTGCCCATCATAAGCCATCTGAACAACGTTGCTAGAGTCAAAACCAGCCACCATCAGCAGGCCCAGGTGGTTAGTGGCAACACCTCAGACTCCTTTCAGACCAATGTCGGCACAGGAGAGAGAACACAAACCGACCCTCACGAGTAATACAAAGATGTGTTATACTATTTTATATTCATAGATATAATTAAGAAAATAAGACACTTTACATTCCAAAGCCGCCTATATTTGAGTGCCAGAAAAGTTCACGATCATTGAAATGACGTCATTGTGTAGCTCGTGCGCCAAATGTATGAACGTCACTGCATGCATACAGCAATGCATTGGAAGGTTAAATAGTACACGTTCAAATTAGACTGCTAGGCATAGATTTGCCTAGAAATATATTTGACCAAGTTGTAACTGATCGGAATTGCATCTATATTTCAAATACTATAGCGTCGTGCCAAAAATGAATGAACTTTTTTTCATGGCATCTTGCGTTATTTTAGCTCTCGTGTAATTACGATCAACACTACGCTTTATACATGACAGCCTTTTGAAGCTTTATGCTCTAAGTGAAGCAACTTAAATTAAATTGAGGTATATAGTTATATCAGAGGAAGTTGAGTCTGTTAACTTCTCAACATCCGTTTTCTGAAGATAGGTAAACACAATAAACAAATGACTGAATATGACAAAAATATAATACATTCGATGCTAGAGAATGGCTATCGGACTGCGGCATTTTATTATCAATATGTTTTAAAATTATTTTGGAGCCGTGGAACTGCAGAAAATAAACCAACAAGTAGTATTTAGAGAATCATAAGTGGACGGGAGAAACGAAAGTTTTCTTGAATTGTTGAAACAGACAGACATCAACATATGCGGCGAATTAGTGCCGGTTACAACAGTTCCAGCTTCCAACAATGTTCTCAAAACAACTGTACACAGAAATTAGCATCATCTGGGTTTCAAGAGACGACATGTAAGTAAGACTGTCAACCGGAGAAAGATGTTATTGGTGTCGTACTAAATTAACATGGACTGTTGAGTCTATTACAATCGTGTAATTCTTAGTGATGAAAAAAGATACATGCAAAACCTGACGGACAACTAAAGTTTTAAAGAAAGTTGTGTGGAGTCCTGAGTGTCTGGAGCGTGTTTCTGGCACTGTTAACAGAAACCTGAATATTATGGTCTGAGGCCGCATCTGTTATACTGGTGTTGGTATTCTTGCATATGACATATGAACACTATGAAAAACCTTGAGACATTAGATGATTATTTATGGTCATCTGCGGTTAAGCAAGTTGATGATCATTCCTTGATATTCCAGAACGGCAATGCCCACGCTCACACGTCCCATGTTGCCAGAGCTTGGAAGGATAACAATCACATCAATAGCATTCCCATCATAGACAGGCATGCACAGTTCCAGATTTAAGTCTCATACAAGAACTACTATATATATAGTCTTGGCAATTACTTATAGGTAACATGGTGTCGAATCGCAAAGATCTGTGTAGTGGTGTTAACACTGTCATTATTTCAGCAAATTAATCGGGTCTTAGTCACGCAGAAATTGGGAGGAGATTGTCAATTCCTAGGACAAAAATCACCAGTGTTTAAAAAGGATTAAATACACGAGGAAATGTCGAAAATTGTAAAAGGAATGTTGCCACTTCGAAGTTGACAACACTAACGATGGATAGTTCAGAATGTAAAGGAAAATAGGCGGAGAAGTTTGCAAGATTTTTCCACCGACTTTAACCAAACACGAGACTATTCTGTGTCCTTACGGTCTGTTAAAAACTGTATTTTAAAGGCGTGTTATTCGCAAACGGATTCGAATTCGACAGATCAACAAGAAAGCGCGTGTTGTTTGGTGTAGGTCATATCGTAAGTAAACAGTCAACCAATATTAAAAAAGAGTAATTTTCAGTGACGAATGTAAAGTAGAAGTTTGTTTGTTTTCACTACTGCCTTCAATATAATTCATGTAAGTATGTTATTTTATCGAATATGTTGAAAAGATAACATGTTTTGATATCAGTAATATCTGTTGTTAATGTTTTAATATATTTAAATACAATTAACATAAACAGCTCATTTAGACCAACATCCCAGGTCGCGTCACAAAGCGTTTAAGAAATCCTCGTTTATATTTGTTGGAAAATGTATTGACTTATTAGCCTCAAAATTTGAGGGGAGATACCTGTCGCCATGAACATATGCGATGATTGCGGGCAATATTTAGATATTTACAATGCTTAATTGGTTTCATCAAACGAAACACATACACATCAGTGATGGTATGGAGGAATCCGAAACAGAGAAAACAATATCGGAGGTACCCGACAAAACAAAACTCAAAATATGATGTTTCCGATTAGCATTATTAAAATTCCTTTCCAGATATGAACAAAACGATTGCATTAATATTAAAAACAGGAATCGACCCTTCGCGATTTATATCTGAATTTGCATTTGGGTTAACTCCCTTTAAATGTTCAACGAATGTTCATTTTACCAAGGGGCAGAACTCTTTTAAACTTATTGATGATGCGTGAATTTATAAATACATATATGATGACGATGATGATGATGATCATCATCATCATGATCATGATTATAATCATGATGATTTACTATATTGGGACGCCTAGCTAAACACGTAAGATCATGTGCTACCGTTATTGAATGTCAATCGTGGACAATATTAAACTATTAGTTGTTGCAAGTTATATCACTTAATTATATTCAACAGTTCGGGTTTCTAAATATGTCATTGTATGGTGTTTTAAAACAACGTCCATATTAAATGTGTCAGCATATGATATGACACATGTATAATACCATTTAGGATATCAAGACCAAGACGAGTTAAATTAATTCCGCGATGTATGTATGACTCACATTCGAGTCGTGTGTACTCTACTCGTAATCAAATCCCCCTATGCCATTATGTCATTATGTATTCACCAAACACGTTTATTCAAAGATAGTTTAACTGTGTTTTATTTAATGAATGCACGAGATCCGATCATGATGCTCTCCAAATAAGCATAGTACAAATTTGGACAAGTTTGGACAAAAAGAACATACCACTTTTATAAATAACCAATGAATCGTGTACATTTGTTTTTATTCATATCAAATCAATATTGATAACAGTCGTACATTTTTAACCCCTCATTTAACGAGATATACACATTGCAAATGTAGCATTATGAAATTCTCACCTGAGGAAAATGTATGTGTTGTTTTAATATCTGATAGTATATCTATCTCTATCTGCATACCAAAGAAGGATATACAAAAGGTAATGGTATTTTATAAAATGGAAAATAAAACTGTCCTATGAGATTTACCATAGTGATAAACACTGTACGTAAACTGGACGTATGCATACAGAGTAAATGTAAAGTTATAAAACAAAACCAAATGAAAAAGATAATACATTATATAAGAAAAAAAAAACAACAACACAAAACACGACAACAACAGTTCTATGCGAATGTCCCTTCACTACTGTGACCAACACGACAAAATATGTCAACACGATGTCAAATAGTTTTTTGTTGTTGTGCTGTTGTTTTTGTTGTAATTGTTTTTTTTATTTGTTTTTTTTTCTGTTTTATCCGACAGAATATTGTCCTACAACGGCCAAATTATGGTATTTAACTGTTACGTTAAAAGAATTTATCAAATATTTTAAAGGATATTCCAGTGAATGTTTAACCAAGTCTACACTCCTTCTGAACCTGAATTCTACATGATCAGAAGGAAGGTCAAATCTCATAGTGTTGAATCTTAGTACATACCTAATTAACAACGATCACTACCATGATAGAGCAATGTGGGGCTGCATGCAGATAGCATTACGATTATACGGAACTTCTTAATGAGTGGCCACCAACTTGTAAACTAACTCGAATCTTTCGTCTGAAGAATGTGCTCCTAAATACAAGTAACACGTATTTCAATAAGATGAACGTGGTCACATTTAGCTCATATATACACCTAACTTGAATTAGTCTTTATCCTTGTGGCATACTCGCCATGAATGTCGACATTATAATGGATATACTTATCGTAAAATAAAATGGCGACGTAGACGTTGATTTGTGTAATTAAACAGGGTACGGTTTGTTATTTAAATTAAAAAGCGTATTGGCATTATTTTGTTTCGATTCACAACTCAGCTTAACTGCTAAGACCGTTAATATCAAGCAATTCTAAATTAATAAGGAAACTTTTCAGTTTATATTAAAATGAAACGCAATAATGCAGAAATGCTGATAATGTTGCTGTGCATGTACCGTTTGGTCATCTGTTTTCAATGTTGTCGCCCGCCTCTATGATTTCGCAGGCAGTCTGTGTTGTCATATTGTTAGGTAATATCCTATCGCGATCAATTTCTTGAAATAGCTTATGTATCGTACAGCTTCCAAGGTAGTGTCGTTCTAAGGCAATTTCCTCGATGCCTCACTAAGTTGTCGTATGCCCTGACATACTGTTGTGTAATAACTATGGTATTTACCCATCACCAGTCCTGAATTGTGTATGCTTTCGTAGCATCACCTTGTTGTCTAATCCATATCATCTTATCGAATTTTATCGTAACTCCAAAATTCTTTCGCAACCCTATTAGGATTTTGAGCACTCGACATGTTGTCTGATTCCATATGTTCCTGTCCCGTCAATTGTGTTTACCTAACGGTGTCGTTCGTGGTATCGACAACATATCGTTGAACCCACTGTGATGGTGTACACCCACAATTTCACGATTTGTGAAAGTGATACATTTATAATGATGGTGAACACAGTTTTACTACTCTGCAAACTAAGCGAAGCGTTGCAAGAGCAAAACCTGATACGCGAAATTGCACAGTACGTACAAAACACATGTGATCATGTTACTCTTTTATAGATGTGCCGCCATAGCTGTGTGCCTATATCCGGTTCACTATTTAGCTAAATGTTAGATTTTACTCAACTAATTCACAGGAATAAACCATCAAATTTATAAAAGAAAACGTGAGTATATTTGTAATGTGTTCATGTTCATGTTCTTTCCGTCATAAAGTTTAAACACACTACAAATAATAGTATGTTTCCTAGTAAATGGTTTCACTCTATTAATGGGTCAATTCTTTGGATAGCCATACTACGCTGAATACACCTAGTCACATCGCTCCCCCTACAACAGCAACGTCAACAACAACAATAACAAAACATCGACTACTAAAACTACAACTACGACAACTAGTACTTCTACTACTACTTCTACTTCTACTTCTACTACTACTACTACTACTAATAATAATAATAATACTGCTATTACTACTATTGTCACTACTACCAATGCTACTACTACTACTACTAGTACTACTACTACTACTAGTACTACTACTACTACTACTACTACTACTACTACTACTACTACCACTACTACTACTACTACTACTACTACTACTACTACTACTACTGCAGGTTGTGCAGTCCACATATTCTGTCAGAAGCCCGATGCATGGGCTCTGTTAATATACTTTTAGCATGTGTGTATAGTAATCTATACACAATTCATTTAAATAAAAGCAAAGATGGAACAAAGAAAGTCTGGCTCATAAACTCATAATTTGACCAGTGTATGTTTTAAACTATGAGACATCAGAAAATGAACTTAAGACTGACCTTTTCTACAGGTGTCGAAGAATGACGTATGCCAGCACAATGGTTCTCATGGGGTTACTCCTTATGTTACTTGTCCTTCACAACTGCCAAGGTAAGCTGTCCGCGCAGTTTGCAGTTTGCTTGTTGACTCCAGTTACTATGCAATATTAACGACAATCTATTGTTCCACATCGTCTGTAAAACGTAATGGAGTGTATAGTTCAACAAAAAGAAGACATTACAAGAAGTTGTATTATTCCTGCATGTATAAAGACATTACATTAAATTTAAACGGTAAGTGAGCTTTAATAAAATTTGAAATCATTACTTTCTGACATTATGTTCTAACAAGACGACAGATACTGGCAGGAAATGAACACATAAGGGAAGAGACTGCAAGAAAATATAGGATGGTAGTACTTAAAACCAGTAATATAAATGCGGACACGTTGATACATGTTTAATAGCTTTGGTGGAATGGACATTTGGGGCAAATTCCACTTCTGATTACAGTACTATCTGTCCCCATAAACGATATATATATATATATATATATATATATATATATATATATATATATATATATATATATATATATATATATATATATATATATATATATATATATATATATATATATATATATATATATATATATATATATATATATATATATATATTAAACTTATGCGATTATATGTGCAGTCTACCGACAGAGTTTATATCTTAGCATTGACTTTGACTTTTTTGACTATTATTTTTAATACGTTAGGTACATTGTACATTTGGCACAGCTATTGACGAGTACAAGCATAATCACAACGGTGGACACCTAATTTTACACACGTTGACCACGTTGACCTCATACAGAATATATCCTATATCACAGATACGGATTATATGGCCACTTGTGTCTATGTATTGTACAAGTATTATTGTGTTGGTGATGCTTATCAGAGATGTATGATTCTGCAGATAGATTCATGGTCTCATATTTTCTGTAATTAAGAAATCTTACAACTGATAACGCCATATATGAACAATGACCAGGTCAACGTGTGTACAGCTATCAATTTAAGTATGTGTTAGTGATTATTGTATGCCTGCTACGAAAATGACTTTATTGTGTGCACGCGTCAAGAACTGGCATACGTGAATATTAGCCGCATATTAAGCACTGAAATATATCACAAATGTTGGTCGATGCTTATTTACTAACAATATCTGTTTCCGGTCCGGAATAAGCCTCGGTTGGGTATTGATTATCTACTAAATTATCGGTTAATGCTTTCCAGTCAATTTTATATAGTTCATGGAATATATAGTGACAGCATCATATTGAACAAGCGTTGTGACTTTAAAAAGAGATACATACGATAAAATGTGCATTAACATATACCGCTTAACCTATTATTGCAAACAAAATAAGGCCTTCTATAAATCATTAATCCCCATTTCTGTTTGTTGTCTCGTTTTTTGTCTTTCAATTGAACTCCATTTATTTGCTGCTGTATTACATTAGCCATCATCTTTATTGCAAATGTACAATTTTTATAATTTAATGAATTGCTCGATTTAAGTAGCCAACTAACTCAGCATATTACGTACATTTCAAACGTTTCAGAGACACCAATCTCAAAGTGCCTCCCCGTTAAGGGCGCTTGCTGCTCTTTATCTCGGCTATCGAATTTGCATGCGATCATGCAATATTTCGTAACAAGCAATACATTTGACATTGAATTAACATAGTACGTGTGCATAAGCTATAAACCCTCATCACATAGGTATATATAACCCCGGCATTGCTGTAGGATGGATTGTTTAAAGTTAAGTTACTGCGTGCGTAGTGACACATTTCTCAAATATCATTTGGAATGACTTCATTGTATCGAAGCAGTTGGTCTGAATTTGGGGTAACATGGCTTTACTGTATACAAAATAAACTTCATTTCAGTTGTAAACGATAGTGGCAAAAACAGTGTAGTCTACAACAATTACCGAGGCTAAACATTCAAACGGATGCTTTTTTTTATACGGCAGATGTTTTTTTTTTGTTCGGCCCTAAAACCGCAAACTTCAACAGCAGGCATTCATATTCAAACACCATGTACCCTTTTTAAGTGTGTTCTTATGTTTTCCGTCGTCCTATATATGGAATAACAGGAATACTAACATTTTATCATTATAGTTGAATTTATAGTATAGACATTCGTTCGGAAGTGTCGGTACATTTGCGGTTTTAGATTTATTAAAATGCTTACAAATTCCGCAATAACACTGCACAGTGAATTAAATACTCGTATATACAGAAGCCAAATGTAAGCACTAGTGTAATGTTAACGAGGGTGGCTTTTGAATTTATCTTCAAAATAAAACGGATTCTAAGACAATCCGCTGCTAAATCAAATGTGTATATCAATTCGTATAGAATGCACACTTTTACAGAATTTTGCAGACACACATTTAACATAAAACGAGAGTCCATATACGTCTACTCAAACAGTTGTAGCATGTTCAAAAAAGTCAATATCGACAAATCTTATATTGCTAAAGTGGACAGCATATAATGCAAAGGAAAACTATCGTATGTAGTTTATTTCTTTTTAATTTCTCGGGTCACTGTCATAAGGGCATATGTTTTAAATGATGAGAAGTACAGGTTATGCGGTGTTTGGTCCTTTTTAACACAGAGTTAAGCATTAAACTTCGTAAGTATGCTTCTCAGTGAATCAACATGTTGTTTAATGTTTCGAGTCATTGCTATTTAAAACATTAGAGGATAAGAACGGAATATATTACACATGTTTTTTTACTGAGTTTTTTTTTATTATTTTACACATATACACACATAACCTTTACAAACAATAATGCGCATGCATTTAACATAATAATATGGGTTATATGTATGTCTTAATTTCAGCGTCCGTAATTGTAGGATGTCCCACATTTCGGTACATGTTAAATGGCACTTGCTATCCATGCCCTGACAACTGTAGAATATGTGTCTCTAACACCAACTGCTCATTGTGTACGAGGGGGTTCTTCGGCCCGGTTTGTGAAAACCGATGTGGTGAAACGTGTACAGGTACATGCCACAAGGTTTTCGGACACTGTACGCAAGGTTGCCCTGACGGTGACTATCCAGGAGAACACAGTGGTTGTCTACCCTGTCCGCATCATTGCTATGTATGCGAGTCCAATTCGAAATGTGTCTTGTGTGAAGATGGGCACTTCGGAATAAACTGTCAAGGAATATGTTCTGAAGATTGCTTTAAATGTCACAAAACGACTGGACAATGCATACAGTGCAAAGAAACGTACTTCGGGCTGAACGGAGTGTGTAAGAGTTGCCTACCAGGTTGTTCATTATGTGTCTCTTTCAACAGCTGCATCCAGTGCAAGGATTCATATTTCAAACACGGTGCGCTATGCAGGAGTTGCCCGCATGGGTGCCAAATTTGCAACAATTCGGACAATTGTCAAGCATGTGCGGATGGATTTCGCGGTCCCGTCGATGGTCGTTGTCTTTATAATTGTCCAACTAACCGTGTAATAACCTACAACGTTCCTTACGAAGATGGTCGGTGTGGAATCTGGCAGGACACGGACACCAACATTTGTCATTTACAATCTGAGAGTTACATTTGCACATCAAGCGGTAATTGTCTTCTGGATACTCGTTGTCCTTACACAGTTCGGTGTATGGACGAAAAGTATTCACACGCACCATGTGCAACAGTCATGCAGTATGAATGCAAGCATACATGTAAACAACTCCTAAATGTTTATGGATGTGTGTCATCCTGCAGCGTACACGCTGGAAACAATGGACCTACCAACATATTATGCATGGCCGATACCGGCTCTATTGATTTACAAACTCTCGACAACACTGCAAAAGCCTACTGCAGCAAGGAACAAGGTAGTATCTTTAAACTATCTATGCTCGGAAAACAAATCGGTTGGTTTAAACTTGGTAATCGGCAATTTGAATCAAATATTGTTTGTGTTCTATAATGCTACCTGGCGCTGTCCTGAAAAAAATGTCCATGTAAATCGTCTTTGCAAACGTTATAGTTTCTATCTAAGCACCGCAGCAGATAAAAAGTGCAATTCAAATAGAAACACCACTTGGCAACTCAGTATTGAACTGACGTTTTATATTCATCCGTGTACAACGATCGGATGTCGAGATTTTTAGCAGTGATCACACTCGGGCTTAAGTAAAGACTTGGAAAAAAATGACATTTTAAGTGATGTGATAGCAGTTTGCACTCTTTGACAGTAAAGGTAGTACTTCGACTAAGATAGGATCGTTATGCCTAAATTCCCAAAATCAGTTATCACATAGTGTTACACCCATTGGTATACGCAATTCCAATCTGAAACCTGGTTTAGTTATAAATTCAATTTATTTTAGTTTTCATGTTTTGATCAAGTAACAGTCATCGGTAAACATATGTTAATCTTCATTTGTTATTGTGGAACAGAGTTTCGATTTAGTCGCACGACATCTGTGATATTTGTTTCTTATTTTTACCTGACAGTTTTCGCGACAGTTCTCCCATATATCTATCTACACAATTCAACCACCTGTGGATCCTTACCACCAGGTTTTGCTTTACACGTTGAATTCTTAATACAACGACAATACAATGTAATACAAAGAAGGTACTTTTCACTTTATATTGTCGTAAAAATGTGTATGCAGCCGTTACATTCGGTAACCAGATACTAAACGGATAGTGGTTATCGGTATTAAGATAATTACAGCAACGGTATTCTTTGACACCCCTATATATTATATACACCTTTCTGTGATTTATAATTACTGAAAACTATCAAATAAAAACATAGATTTTCAAATATGACTTCTTACTTGCTTTGACTGTTTACCGCTTCCAGTATTTGCGTCGTGTTTATGCTACACATCAATCACTTGACTTGTTCTTTGTTAATATTTCTATGCATAACATATGTGCATGTAGTTGGCAATGTATTATATTTGCCCAACTAGAGTGTGTACTTTAAGCTTGTAGCTTGTAACGCAACATACCCTTTTCTGCCTAATAGAACCAGTCCAGAATTATGTAACTTAACTCCATGTCGACAATTTATAGGGTCTATTATCTCCATATCGGTAAGTTATAGGGCATACAATCTTATACGAACTTAGATACCGTACACAATATCTTTAGAGAACCTGTTTTTAACACTACACATGTTTACTTAAATCCTGAAGAAAAAAAACAAACAAAACAGTGACAAATATTTAAAACATCCCCGATTGCTATGTAGGAATTATTGAGTGGGACCCCGCTCAGTTCTGTTGGGTAAGACACACACGAACGTCTTGCCTGAATTATATTGTCAAATCTAATCGTGTAAAGGGATTCTAAAGAAACGGAATAGTTTAAATAAATATTTAGCAGCTTGAAATATTCCGTTTCTTTAAAATCTCTTATCCTGCTGCAAGTGTGATCCAGTATTACAAAATATACGCAAACGTCTCTCGTACAATCAAAGTCATCAGTTGATTTATAAGAATTCGCGCGCGTGTGTGTCTACATTTAGTTGGAAAGATATACATTACAGTGTGCCGTGTTCTACTCTAAAAGTCACATTGATTCAAATTAAGAATTAAAAAAAAAACAAAAAAAAAAACATGTCAACCTAATACATTTGTTCATATTTTACCATTATTGCAATATTAACTCAATTGACGCGAAATAAATGAAATCTCCATTTTTTGCGATTAAATACCAAGTCAAGGTTTGACACCAACTATATGATTTTGTGTGTGTGTGTGTGTGTGTGTGTGTGTGTGTGTGTGTGTGTGTGTGTGTGTGTGTGTGTGTGTGTGTGTGTGTGTGTGTGTGTGCGTAGCGGGGGAAGGGGCGGATGGTGGGGGTTGGCCGGCCTCTGTGTGTGTATCAGTGAGTGCTTTTATTAATCAAATACAACATGTAATTCTAAGTAAGAAAAAAAGCCTGTTCGATTTGAGACTGAGTTAGACTAGTAAGACGAACTCTCCGTTAAGCGTACTGTTTAGCATGTTGGCCAATTATTTTACTAAAAAAATGCTGAATTCATATAATAGCATACGGACAATCAATAGTTTTAGAGTCATTGTTCATGTACCAGTACCATTCATGTTTTATTTTTGCCAGTCTCGCCACCTGATACCACAGACACATTATGGACCACAAAATATTATGTGCTGGTCGTGTTTGTCATTGTCCTCAGCATAATCATCGTCGGCACAATACTGTAAGTAGTTTGTTTTCGGGTGATGTCTTTGATACTAACTTACGATGCAGACTATAACTTCAGTGGCAACATTAACTAAAGGGTAAGTAAAGGATTTCCAACTTAATCATAACGACTTGTGAAACTGTTTGCATACAACTGGAGCTATTATACTGACGAGAGACGCTCGTTCAATGATATTTACTTAGAAGCCCCAACTATGGTATAATAATAAATACTAATACAAGTTTATTTTATATAGCGTAAGTTCCCTACAATATACAGTAAACACAGTACAATACACTTTCAAGAGTTAAGGAGTAGTTGTACATCGTAGATTAAATTGACTTCAGTATACCGTTATCATGGTAATCGTTGTGTTTTTATTCGAATTTCGTTGTTGTATATACCTGCCGCACTAATGAAAAGTACTCTCATTGGAGTCGTTTATGGGAGTAAATGCAGTTGTCTCACACATCTGTAATTAATCGCACAAGAACACACCGGCTGGCCACAATATATCGTTAATGTCTCCATAGTAGGTATCGTAGGGATGGATCCATACAGTAGAGGTCAGAGCTATTGGTTGTACCTCTTCAAAGAATGAATATTCGTACAAAGACTGCATTTACTACTATGTTAGTTCATTGTAGTCATAAATGTATCATTAAACTGCATTAAACATTACGGAACACACGAACGGTGCTCTGTACTAGATCTAATTAATCGTACACTGATGAAGGATACTATAAAACGGTACTATCGTAGTTAAAATTTTGGAATGCCCAATAGCAGATGCCAATCTTTTCTACGTTATATGTTTCTAGTCTAAAAGACAACAGCCGGACCTGTCCGTAGGGGCCTTGGCATTAAGACCATTCCAAAGGTAGCCCACCTGTTTGCCACGAATGGCGACCATGTATCACTGTGACAAGGGGATCCTGGTGGTTGGATTATCATTATATGACATGAAAGTTAATTCCTTTCAACACACTTGGCCCTTAGTTGCGGTGTAGAAAGGCGGTATGTAGGTCCTGTATTACCAATCGGCAAACCGGCTGATCCCTATTTACACACTTACATTGATCTTTGAATACTCTCAATGTCTCCGTTCTCTAGACTAACCGTGTTACACAAACTATCCTAATAAATTTTCATCTTTCTTAACTTAACCCAGATGTCAGCCGGGTTAAACGGACCAACCTGCCATATGTTTACGTTTTAAGTATATGATGTCAGAGTATAGCACTTTGGTATCACTGTCGTTGGGAGGTTGGAGATCCACTCCCGAAAGACGTCCCCTTGTTTGGCTCCGTGGTGGGTGGTGAGCCAGGCTGTCAAATTAAAAACCCAAAACTCTCAATGGATTGCAAAAGGAAATGCACAAACCCTACAATGGCAGATAACCCGGATGACTCAAGATCACAGACTTAATATGCAATAGCTTTCCACGTTCTCTTGTAATTTCCGCTTTGTAACTAAACCTATTGGTTGGCAGGGGTTAGACGGACCAATCTGGCATCATTTTACTTTTCAAGTATATCATGTTAGAGTATAATCCTGGTATCACAGGTCTTTGGAGTTCGGAGATCCACTCCTGAAAGACGGCCCCTTGTTGGGCACCGTAGTGGGTGGTAAGCTAGGATGCCGAATTATATGACAGTACTCACATGAATAAAAACGAAGATGCAAAGACCTTTCCTAAAACAAGGACTCTGATACTGACAACACTACACTAACAAATCACATCTTGCCTCATTTTGTGGTAATTGACTCGCTTGAACGAAAGTCCGTAACAAAAACATCACATTTTTTAATTAAAAAAAAAAAAAAAAACAGTAATCAAACGACTTAGCGGAATTGTTGATTCGGTACGCAAACTTAAAAAATGAAACACTTTTGATCGAAACGCAATTTCAGATAAGATACTAAAATTAACATAATTCTGATCCCTTTAAGTTAAATTCTACCAACAGTCATCACTAAATTCTTCGAAAGGTTTCATCGGCTGATCTGAGCTACCCGGGGTATCTAGGGCGAATAACGTTTTTGGAACTTAATACCTCAAGAGGTGTGAGGTGTCCGCAAGATGTTCTTGTCTAATTACGGCCGGCGGATTTCTACAAATACGTTTGTTTTAACATTTTAAAATCCTGTACCACCTCACAATATCAAAGTTGGTTACGTTAACGCAAAGGTTCAAGTTTACATACCAAATTCACTCCGGTGCTTCACATGTCAGAAGTTTGGTTCAAGTGCCCGGATGATGAACGTTGTCCCCGCTGCTGCGATATGTCCGTCGGGCGCCAGAATGAATGTCCGAATTCTCTGAAATGTGCAAACTGTTCAGACCTACAGGGAAGTAGATCAAAATAAAGTCCGTTGCTGCAACTAGAAACAGTAATAATTAAGACCAAACACACCCAAAATGAAGTACGCATATTGGCTTAAGAAATTACAACACATTCCATTAACAAAATGTAACAAAGCACACTTCAGTGAATCAGGACAACTCAACTCAGATTGAAGGTACATTTGACAAGCAACTTACTGACAAAGACATCGATCCGACAAAATACAAATCATCCTAGTCTTCAGCAATAAACAAACACTCCAGCACGCCTGTATTATCCGCAGCATCACGGTCACTATCTATAAACTCATCTAAACCAACAAAGGCTGAGAGAAAAGCTGCTGCCAAGACACAGACCGTCTCGAAAGAGGCACCTGGACCATAAGGGCAAAGAAGAGGATCTCCATTAGAACGTGGTCGAAGATCTATTATACGCTGTCCTAACATGTTCGACTGTCTGATGAAAATTGAGACTCTCTCAGACAATCTTCTTGAAAAGGAGAAACCGTCAAGGTCACTTGAAAAAAAAAGTAATATCGTAACACTTTAATATAACCCCATGAATATCAAAATAATACATTGGATTGTCGAGATTTTGAGGCTAATTTAAATGAAAATTTACTTGTATAAGTCGTATTAAACCCTGCCGTGTTATGTCTTCAGGAGACCTTCCTGAAGTAGAATCATAGCATTAAATCTAAAGGTTATACTACGTGTAACCATATTCATACAGCATGCGAAGTAGGGTCTAGAGGATTATAGTCAACTCCAAGCTTCTTCCCTCTAAAGTTACTCTTATAACAGACTTGCAAGATGTAGCCACTCAAGTAACTCGTCATAAAATTATCAAAATCTGCTCTGTTTGTCTTCGGATGATAAATAAAAAACACGTTTGGTATCTTGAATCAAATGATTTATTAACAAAAGTTCAAGGTGGATTCAGATGCAAGTCGATCATCTCGTTCGATTTGAAACATTTATAAAAGGTGACCTCATCAAAAAGGAACATGGTATAGCTGTGTTTTTTTAACTTGAACAGGAATACGATACAATATGGTAACATGTGTTGTTGTTGTTGTTTTTTTTTAAGATTAGTTGACCTTTGTCTCAAGGGTCGTTTTCCCACATCTATTTACAGTTGTTTTTTTCTGACAGACATGTTCAAGTTAAAATTGTGTCTACCTTGTCCTCTGTTTATAAACAGGAACAGCGTGTACCTTAGGGTAGTATTTTAACAATTGGTTTATTTACATAAAAATAAAACAAAAACTGTAAGAATCTAAATAGTGTGTACAATGTTAATGTACGCTATCGCTCCAAAAATATGAACACAATTGAAAGTTAATTGCAACAATGCCTCAAAAAATTAAAAACTTAGTAACAATGCTGGTTTTATTGTTTCATCCACCAAAACATATTTCATACACTTCGGTCAGAAAAGAACGACGATCCTAAATTATGTCATAATGACGTTCGTATTCCTATCGTTAAGGATAATACATGTTTTGGTGTCATATTTGACAGAAAAGTATAATTTTATACCACATGTATAATATGTAAAAACTAATTGATTTAAATCGCTTAACTTTTTGAGATTTTTATAACATACCGACTGATGAGCTGATAGAAAAGTTGTAAAACCAAAATTAGATTATGGCAGTATTGTTTACGGCTCTTCCAGGAGATCATATCTCCAAATGCTTGACATTGTCCACAACCAGGGACTCCGTCTGGCCCTTGGAGCCATCAGAGCTTGATCTGTAGAGAGTCCATACGTTGAGGCTAACCATCATTTTTTATATCTAATACGAGAGAAACGTGCGCTTCATTCAGTTCATTACTAAAGGTAATTTTAACTCCAAAAAGTCCGCATAACGTGCACTAATCGATCCTAACGAACATTTGTAGGCGCATAAACCAAAGGCAATCACACTGTTTATTTTAAGAAAGCTAGAAATAATACACTTATCAGATCTTAATTTAAATCAAATAATGGGAAATACTATTTTGAAATTTCACCATGACACTGAAATATATAGAAGACCACTGCTGAGAAAAGGCATTGACATGTAATATTCTTTTGTTCAACAGTTATTTTGCACATTATGTAATTGCAAATGAGGAGATGACACGATGCTTTGTTATTAAGAAAAGCGTTTTGGTTGGCAGCATACAAACACAGCAGAGGTGAAATGCAGTCGAACTAAGAATATTTGTTTTGACTTAATTGTAGTCAGAAAGTAAATATACCACATGATATGAACAGTAGCACCTTAATTTAAAGTCAAAATAGTCCCCTTAACATTTCATTGAATGTCCTTAATTGTTTACATTTTAGTACCAGTGTCTTCCTGAAGAGAAGACAATTGTTCAAGACGATTACACAGATGAGGTTACTGACAATGAAGAAAAAATCGAGGAGGGCCCAATCAAAGGAGGACGGATTGTCAGATCCTGACACATTGCGAGGTGATTACGCCACTGTAAGCGAGGATGAAGATGCACGTATGCCGGGTGTGGTAATCAGACAACGGAAACCTCCAGAAGACGGAGAAGAAACGCAATTAATTTCTAGTTTTATCTGTAGAAGAAGCAGTGTATAGGTAAGAAATACACAATGCATTAAACAGAACTGTTAGTGTGTATCTGAACTATTACTTGTCAGAAACTGGACGCTAGGACCAGAAACACCACCAGCCAGTTCATGACCCGTTTTACATGTTTCCTCCGGTGCTCTCCCTTATCCGTGCAAATAACATTTTTTTTAGAAATTGAAAGCGACTTAACCGTATCGCCAGCTCTTTAGGGAAAAACACGTCCGTATAACCAGCTTCGTCGTTCAGGTGGAAAAAAACAGTGATATATCACCAAGCGACGTATTACTTGGGTCTTGCACAGCCACGCTACCGTCCTTTCTTCAACCTTACTTATGTGTTTTATTAAGTTAGGATTACGTTGCTTAAACAACAGACATGCTTTGCTAAATCAATAATATAAACTAATGTTATCATAGTTACTACCAACTCCTAACACACCTACTGTTTCGGAGAAAAAAAAATACCAATATTTTAAAATATGACAAACACAAAGATTGTCTTCCTTATTGACCGAACAGCGAGGGTTTTCCTAAGGGAACCACATTTGTACTCGACTATATGATATCCTGTGTAAACGACTGCCGTTTATGTTTGGAATTCGACTGACTGAATACGTTCAGATCTGTACCCTTACTGGTACATGTTGATGGGACAGCGTGTAGCTCGATGAATTTACATGACAAAGGGTAGTTTGCTAAAAATAGAAATGAGACTTCCATGTCACAAGTATGCATTAGAAGGGGGGGGGGGGCGATATAGCAAAGTTTAACACGCCGACAACGGCCAAAACAAAACAGCAACAACAACAGCAACAGAAATCATATATTTGAATTGTCAATCTAATATAAATAGCTACAGAATTATGCTGGTTTGACGTAGAAGCTGCGGTTAAATTACAGATTGCTCATTGGGTTTTGTCGTTGTCGTGTATGCTGTGTTTGTGGAC
>CM017557.1:24751769-24826769 GCA_007844125.1 Sinonovacula constricta | reverse complement strand
AAATTTGTTTTAAACTGTGCATTAAGCAATTTGTTAAGATTTAGTTAACCGTGTATTTTTATTAAAATTTAAATTTATAGAGTATTGTTGTTATTTTTTTGTGTGTAAATTAATCGTGTATAGAATGTCTTTTTGTATTTTTCCATTTATTTCATTATTTATATAAGTTGATTACAATGCTATTTTTTAAGATTTGGAGAGCTTATTGTCTGAACATTTTTGGCAGAACACCGTGTTTAGTACCACACGTTTCACAAGAATATTAAGAGATGATAACTGAGCTATCATTTGCTGACATAGTAGACTCAGATTCGAAACCGCCGCAACCTTACATTAACAATAACTGGGGTATTTTTACAACATCGCTGATTATGAAAACATTGAAGAACCAATAGGAAGTGATGACGACGATGTTGATGGTACGCCTCTATGTTCTGTAAATCAGACTGATTATTCATACAAGTAGAGTTTATCACATTAAGATAACACCGTCATACCAATGACAATTAATAAAATAAAAACAAACGATAACACATTTTACAGGATATATATATCTATAGTGAGCTCAGGGTGATAAGCGTTTGAATTGAATGGGTTATACAATAAGATAACACCTTATGTTCATCAACTGAAATACTGTAGAAGGTGTATATAGATAGTGAGCATAGGCTGATTTACTGTCAGGAACTCACCCTGCCATAATAGAAGAGCATGTAAGTATGCCAGTTATGTTTTGATTAAAGTTGCATACAGTAAGATGAGCTCATCAGTCAACTTGCTCACAGTGTACTATTTTGTAGCGTCTGAATTGAATCGGTACATGTGGTGCGTACATATTTACACGTTCAGATTAATTGCCAGTTGCATCCTCGCAATATCAAGAATAACATTAACATTGTGCATTCGTAACTTGCTCAGTTTTGCTCTGTGTGTTTTTTCATCAATCTGTTTAGTGGGATTTCGGTAGCGGCCAACCTGCACTTAAGTAGCATGATAAAACTATGTTCGAATATATGCATTATTTCACACTACATGTATGTCTTTCTTCTTCTTACCTTAAAGTAAATGTTAATAGCTAGTGCATAAGGTAATTTGTAATTACAGAACAGTTATACACACTACTCTGTTTCATTAAAAAAAAAAAAAAAAAACCTTCACCTTAACCAGGCGAGATGGGTACTGATTGGTTTGGTTTTCTTGTTGTATATATCCTTATAGGGACTCGCTAATTTAAGACTGATCTAAAGAGTGGCAGCCAAGAATATATGCTCAGATTTTCCCAACACATTTTTGTTTAAATGATTCTACCAATTCTGTGTAACGTTGTTGTCCATCACATTCTGGAAGTAAATTCTCAATGCATTGCACAATCGGAAAATTATTTTTTTGATTTTTGAGCGGAAACCACCGATTTGTGAAGCGTAAACAAATCGTTGTTGCTATTTTACAATTGCCGATCTGCGTATGGGACAAATGTCAAGTCGTTTGCAGTATATGCCTGTTAGTGTGGCACTGAGCATAACAAGGCGAGCAAGATGAGGTTGCCGTGTATTATGTGTCGATCGGCCCACCAACCCCCTTAGCATGTGTTAAACCATGGAATGTTTAAATAGTAACATCGTATAAACACCATGCAAGTTTTACATGTGTTTACAGGAGAAAACAATCTGAAATCAAATTCCATGTGATTTCAATGAACACGATTACCTGATAACTACGGTATATGAAACAGATTCTGTTATGCAAAACACGTTTCAAAGTTCTCTTTGAGAATATTTGACACACATTTGGCTGCCATCATTAAATGACTGCCTAAATTCATGAAACGATGTCATCTGTCTTTAAACATATCAAGCAGGAGGTGATTGCATGTTATTTGTTTTCTAACATGATCAATAGTTTAGCCTCTATAAACAAATAACCATGCTTGGGTGATATAATAAACGATATACCACGGTATAAATCACGAATATTTTACTGCAATAGAATATATGCTCAGTGTTTCCCAACATATTTTCCTTTAAATGACTCTACCAATCCTATGTAGGCTGTAGTCCATCAGATTCTGGAAGAAGTTGCTCAATGTATTGCACAATAGGAAAGTTCTTATTTTGAGCGGTAACCACCGATTCGTGAAACGTAAATAAATCGTTGGTGCTATTTAACAATAGCTGATCTGCGTCTGGGGCCTATGTCAAGTCGTTTGCAGTATATGCCTGTTAGTGTGGCGCTGTGCATTATAAGGCGAGCAAGATGACGTTGCCTTGTAATAAGGCACGTATCTGATGGTATACAAATTGAGACAAATAGAAGATTAACAAGGTTTACACATAGCATTGCTGAAAAAAGTGAAAGTACATATGCAAATAGCATGTTGTTACCTCGTTTTCATGATGATTTACAATGTTTTAGACATTCATCAATTACAGGTTTGAATTGAAGGACAATACAAGAAAAGGCTAGTCTATCCAACACGCCTTAAAACGAGTCAGACCATGTCACTTGCCTTGATAATAACTGTCATATAAGTACATAAATATAAAACAGTACACATATATGCATATATGCATATATGCATATATGCATATATAAATATATAAATATATAAATATATAAATATATAAATATATAAATATATAAATATATACATATATAAATACATTAGAGATTTCCAGGGAAAATAGAACATAGTGAAGTAAGGTGAACTGTCAAGAAATCCAAGCAAAACGAACCGTCAAATGTTCAGCATTTACCATATACTTATGTATTGCGCACGGGCTGTTTTCACTTGCTCCGTTGCTTGTATTTAATTGGATGGTATGAATCGAGATATGGTAGTAGAAGTTGACACTGATTACCGGAATTAAAAGCAAAATCATGCTATATTAGCTACTAGATATTGCGTGGCCGCTTCTACTAAGTGGGAATTGGACAACCATTATGTAATTATGTACGTATTAACAAGAAAATAGCAAATATCAGAAAACTAAACAGAAATAACAAAATAACAAAAACAAAACACCACAAAAATAGCAACAACAAATACCAACAACCAGAAGGCAAATCAAGAAACGTTCGTACGTCCTTAACGAACCTGTGACCCACCGAGGCGGATATCAAACGTAGAGTGATAAAGGTGATAATTCCTTCAACCCACCTCCTCCTACTTGTCCTCCTTCTCTCTTAAACCTCTTATCCCTACTCATTCAAGTCCTACTTCTCCTCTATCTCTCCTACTCATCCTAATCTTCCTACTCCTACTACTCCTCCTACTCCTACTACTACTCCTCTTGTTACTACTATTCCTCCTGCTCTTACTCCTCCTACAACATTTGCACAAATCGTGTATGCCAACAATTGATACAACGATCTCGGCTTAAAGTAAAATGATGGCTACAGTGGCCGCCACGTGTCAACTTGGCCGACTATTTATGTATTTATGGACGCGTGTGTGACATAAAAACAATGTCAACATGATTTTATATCATGTTTAAAAACGCAACTTAATATAGGATTGATTTACCAGGACTTAATATGGCATTGCTGACAGATATGTGTATGCTAATACTATTAAGACTGCTATTTTATTTTATTTATTTTTGTACTACGAATATCATTATATAATTAACTTGTTTTCTGTACTTGATGTGCAATGTTGGACAGTTAGATAGGAGCACATATACATTCGAACACATGTTGGCTATTTATCTTGTGACAAGTATGCCTACACGTTTAATTCATGACCGCTAGCAATGCTGTTTGCTCGTTTTCTAGAAAAAAGTCAACATACGCTTTATAATTTTGAGATGGGTTGGGTTTGCGACTGGTTACACGACCAAACAAAATGATATATAATCCATAATTGAGTGCTTCTTCACAATGCTCCAATCAAGATTCGTCCCAATAATACATGTTTAAAACTCGTGTTAAAATATGCAAGCCTTCATCTACATACTAGAACAAATCATTTAACTATCCGTCTACCATGTGCGTATTTTGAGTTTGCTGGTATTCACATACAATATAAATGTTGCACAGCTGGATTGATCATAAAACAAATATTCTTTCACAATACATATCAAGACCTATGTATTAACAAAGATTAAAAAAAGTATTATGCATTACAGAGGAACTACTTGATCTAGTTACAATAATCAGACGCACACAACCCATATTATGAATCCGAGTCTCACGCTGATGAGCTGATGAGATTATTAAAACCTGAAATGGACAGTCACCTAAAATAACGCGAACTAATCATTCGTGTTGCATATTAAACTTGTATGGTAATTACAGCAGAGATAAGGAAATATGCGTGGTCCTGTGTGGATTTTAAATATATGATTAAATTTGAAAAAAACACATGCCAATGTATGCACGCACCACTTAACTGTGATGAAACAGTCTATATTTTCTTGTTTTCGTTCCCGTTTTGTTGAATTGTTTTTGATGGGCTGGTCACACGACTGATAATGGAACAATAACACATATAAACTGTTTCCGAACAGTATTCATATACTGTTGACATAGGAAACAGATGGGAATAACTGTAGTACGATTATATGTGAGCAATAACATGACCAGTACGTATTTGGCATCGTACATCATTTTGATAAATTGATACACATGTACAGAGAGGATTGAACAAAGAAGGTTCCTACAAAAATAAAGTCGATCTTCTGGAACTTCATTTACACCAACGTTTTTAATAAAACCATCCTTATTATGAAGAATTAAACTGCATTTATTGTTCATAATACGGTTCTTAATAGCATGACGTATTTCGGTCGTGAATTTAACACCGTATTTAATGTTTGAGTCTAATTACCAGCAGCGCCTGTGTGTATCGTGGCATATTATTATGTTGAACTTAATGCATTCATTGAACAGCATAAGACCAGTTAAACCGTTAAAACTCACCAATTATAGTAATGTTCTGATCCGTGTGTATTCATATATCACGAGTGTGTGTTTTTAAACGAAATAGAATGATGGCTGTGATGATTTTCTCGTTTTTCTCTGGCAATACAGTGATACCGAAAGACGTACAGTTATCGCATTGGGGCAGTCACACAGCAAAAAGCCTCTGACTGGTTTGCCTCGAAATGTAAAGAGTTCCTGCAAAGAGGTAATTTTAACAATCCAGTCCAAGCGATGGTGTTGTTAATGCGTTACGTCCTTTGAAACATCGATGTAAATGATCCCAATAATAGTAATGTCATCACAGTTTAGCAGAAAACAATAACACTCAAAGATTTGTATCAACGTTACCAATGGTGAATGGAAAATGGTACAATGTACAAATGCAG
The DNA here is from genome assembly GCA_007844125.1 of Sinonovacula constricta. NCBI lineage: Eukaryota > Metazoa > Mollusca > Bivalvia > Cardiida > Solecurtidae > Sinonovacula > Sinonovacula constricta. The sequence continues at coordinate 24,821,460 of CM017557.1, read as the reverse complement.
CCCTAAGAAACATCCAAAAAAAAATGTCTTAGAGTCTGTTTGTTGGTTTGTTGTTTTGTTTTCTTATTTTTACAATCAAAACTGATGCTGTATAAACCCTTTAAATAGCAAAGTCGTCGTTTAGAATGTTAAAAACATTCGTTGGAAAGAGGATCGGGTTGAGAAAGTAGAATATCGAAATAAATATGAAGATATATTTAAATAATGCATCGTCAACGTGATTTATGGGGACAATAGAAAAAATTATCCGAATTTCATATGTACTCTAAAAACCAATACACCGCTCTGAATGCTATGTGGGAAGTATGTTTGCATAATCCAAACCAAGGCTTGGGAACCTTGGATGAATCTGTTTGAATAATTTCTGGAGATCATATATTGTTTCCTAAAATAGCATGAAATATATATCATATAGTGTCACTGTTCTACGAACATTCGATAATTTGCAAAAGTTTCATCTATAGAGCCATTGGGATATGAAAGAATCAGAAACAAAGCCAATCATGTCGGAGATAATCGAGAAAAACAAAACAAAAACGCAAAGAAAAAAACACAAAACTAACACAACAAGCAAAAAACGAACAAACAACAAACAACAACAAACAACAACAAGCAAACAAACAAAGACAAAAAAAAATAAAAAAAAATTCCAAAAACGTGCAGAAGATGTGTTTTATCATGTACGTATTTCATTATACAGTTTTTAATAGTTCATTATTGTTGAAGACGAATCGACCCTTCGAGTCAAAAATCCAAATTGACATTCCAGTTATCTCCCATTAAATGTAAAAACTATTTTCATTTACCGTATAATTAAATTGACGAGGATTGCAAGAGTTACATGTGTTTAATATTAAATACCATATTAAACGTTGACACATTTTTAGCAAATAAAAAAGCGCCGCAGTGGTTAAACCTTTATCTTTTCCCTTACACATTAAGTTATTATGAAATATTACAGTATTTCCAGTGTGGACACTTCAACTATTTCATATGAAGTGTGAGCTAATAATACCCAATTGTACCCTACGATGTGCCTCGAGAAGACAAACACAACGACTATATTGCTGACGGGAAGTTACTCGATATCTATAGCGCACTGACAGTCAGATTATGTCAAGTTCAATTTCCTGCGAAAATGTATATTAACTGATATGAAATCAAGGAGTTTTTTCTAAGATCCATAGGCATTATCTTGTAAGCATTGGTTGTTTACTGTGCGTCATTCTCTCAGTTCAATAGATGGTCCTGATATGTTCGTCATATGGAACGTGTTGCAGGGTATGAGACATTATCTCTGCCAAAATAGGACTAACCTCATCGAAACTGATGCAAAATGAATGCTTACCTCATTACTCTGAAGTGTAAAATATTTAGTCTGTGTCACGTTAATAGGTTAATGGGCGGTTATTTAAACAATTCCAATTTGACTATTTTACATTTCAAATGACAAACATTGCATTACGTTGTCGTGTATTTCAATAGTAAAATGTTTTGTAAATCATGTTAACTTGTGTAAACCAATGGTAATCAAATATGCTTTGATCAATATATATGCTTAAATTAGATATGCCGTACGTGATTATCAACAGTGATTGCGTTTTATTTATATTCTTCGACTGCACCAAACATTTTTGTGGAGAATGGGTGTCTTGAGGCGATGCAGGCAAATTAACGTGCACATGCTATTATTTTTATTTTTTATTTTGTTGCTTTTTTTTTAATCTTAACATGTAGGTGCTCGTTATTAAACTAAAATTGTCTTTATTTTGTCTTGATTCAACACGATTCAAATATTATTGATCACATAGTACACATGCTGGATAACTTGTGTATCTGACATTTTTAACGTATATGTAAATATAGTTTAAAATGCGAATGTACGATATGTTCACTGAGGAAAATGTTGGTCAGTTACTGTGCTTTGCCTAAGTCATGCCTAGGGATTTTGGCGTTGATGATAAGAACGTTTTTTTTTTTTTTTATTTTTGGGTACAGGCGCTTAAACTATTGATTAAAAGCATGCTGTGTCATATTCCTTTCTATTAATTGTCCGTTGTGGTCGTGTTAAAAAGGTTTCATCTCACAGTTTATTTTGTCGTTGAGAAATGTACGTATGGCCATGGTTTTCATAATGCTTGGCATTTTTCAAACCTCTTCTGCCTTATCCGTATATGTATAAGTGATCTCGTTAAGGAAGGCGTTGACAAGCTAGCTGAAATGTTTCAGTTTAGCTGCTCTTATCACTATCCAACATTTAGAAATTAACTTCTGTTTAGGTCAGAAACTACTCGAATTGAATCGTGTTGTTTACTATGTCAGTGTTACATAAGCTAACTGTGTTGGTGTACCACCACGATGACGTGTTTTAATAGGTAAATAAAAAAAGGTCCTACCAAAATTTCCATAGATATTTAAAAAAAATTCTACCTATAGACTAAGGCCAAAAGGTAAAACTTATTTCGACCAAGTCTGTCTAAGAAGTATTTGTTTATATATAGAAATGAACGTCTGATATGAACGCTATTTGTCAATTGACTGTACTTGCCGTATTTGACTGATTGTGGTACTATTATATAGAACGATAGTTGTTTTTAATAATTCGTAATTATACCTGAGTATATTTGTCTTCATTAATAGTAGGATCAATAGTACTACTACTGCTGATATTAGTACTTCTACTAGTACTACTACTACTACTACTACTACTACTACTACTACTACTACTACTACTACTACTACTACTACTACTACTACTACTACTGCTGATATTACTACTACTACTTCCACGACTACTACTACTACTACTACTGCTGATACTACTATTACTACTACTACTACTACTACTACTACTACTACTTCTACTACTACTATTTCTACTACTACTACTACTCATACTACTGCTGTTGATACTACTACTACTTATACTACTGCTGATACGGCTACTACTACTACTACTACTACAACTACTACTACTAAAACTACTGCTGCTGCTGATACTACTACTACCAATATTACTACTAGAACTACTTCTACTACTACTACTACTACTACTACTACTGCAGATACTACTATTACTTCTACTACTGCTGATACTACAACAACAACTACTACTACTACTACTACTACTACTACTACTACTTCTACTACTACTATTTCTACTTCTATTACTTCTACTACTACTTCTACTACTACTACTACTACTACTACTACTACTACTACTACTACTACTACTGTTTCTACTACTTCTACTACTACTACAACTACTACTACTACTACTAATACTACTAATACTACCACTACTACTAATACTACTATTACTACTAGTATAATAATTAACAGCAGTCAAAGCTACAATGCACAGTATCAGCTATATACTTAACTTTACATTTCAATACGAAAACGAGTTCAAATCTTCCCGGCAATAATTATAATGAACCCTAGTGAAGTTATGCATTTGTATTGTTTAACTGGAACGTGTCCGTTTTAAAAACAAAACTACAATAGGTATATGCACAACACTTGATTTCGTAGTAATTGAAATCCCCAGTGTTTGTTTTTTATCTAGGGCTAAGCATTTGATAAGAGGTTATCACTTGTCATCACAGGACATTTTAATACTCGCTCATGAATGATACTATGTGACAGTGAGATACAATGTACGTAGTGTTGAAGCACACCACCTGATAAGGTATGTTCATAACGGTGTAGATACTGGTTACTGGGGGAGATATACCTTTCTAATTCAATTACAGACTATGCAGTATAATGCTATTACCGGCAAATGGGTATTAAACTAAAGAAGCGACTACATTTACTTTATTGAACCATTACTTCAGTAAACCGGGGTCTGTATTTATAAACATCGGGGCAGTTAAAAAAAGCAACAACAAGATGTCAATCGTAAATTTGAGTTTTACCTAGGTAAAGTATTTATACCGAGAAGTGTCTGGTGTGGTTATTTGTTCGATATTAATGTATGTCTTGTTCAAAATGCTGAACTTTTTATTCAATTGGCTTATTAATTCAAAAGATAGATTAAGTTTATCAAGCTTCTTACTTAATGTCCATGTAAGACAAGTGAGTTGTTTTATGTCTAACTGGACTAGATTACGTCGCACATAACTTTCTTCCTTATGTCAAGATGATACGTCTTCATGTCAATGTCAATTTCACCTGCCCTGGAAGCGTAATCTGTAGAGCTTCGGCTTCCGGTACGGGAGGCCAGGGTTCGATTGCGGGCCGCGACATACCAAAGTCATGAAAATGGTAGGGGTATAGCCCCTTGACTAACGCTCAAGCAAATATAAGGGTGAAACCAATACATGTTAGGCCGGGACCAGGATAAGGCGAATGGGTGTGGTATCATGCCAAGTGTTAACGGCATGCTATACACAGTGAAGGCAGCATTCAAGTGGACACCGTCTCCAGATAACTGAAATACTGTTAGTCTCCACTTAGCAAACTGAACCATGGCAAAATGTAATGATAACACATTGAAACTCTCACACCAGTGTTCATTTCATATTGTTGTCTAAAATGGTATGATTCATGCTATGCAGTCTGTTTGCATACTTTTCTTCCGAGTCTACTTACTAAATACTCTAAACAAGCCAAATTTACATCAACAGTATCAATGGATTTTATATAAACGCCGCAGATATTCCGATTGAACTACTATCACGGATATGTTTCAGTTAACTTTACGAAAGCAAAATTTCGTAACAGTACTTGAAGGCATGTGGCAGTTGGGATTCCATTTAGCAGTTGTTACACAATGTCGGCTATCTGGGTTGCATACTGTTTTGCATACATTAGTGAATTTAGTTGTACAACCTTTCCTTGAAAACAGTATACAGGTTGTCTTAGACCTTTATGACTAGATGATGATCATCATTTGGATCATCAGTGTTTATCACAGACTTACCTACAAAAGTAAACTTATTGATTTATTTCGGGGGACCCGGGGTGACGTTCTTATTTGTTTGTGACAGAGGCAGATTTAGACAGTACAACTACTCTAGCTCTTCACGATGCGTTTCATTGGTTCGTTTGTGTGATATATATGTAAAGCGCCGGTACACAGGCACTCCAATGTAAAGCCTCATCCGATTGATTTGGGTTTGAACCAATAATCATTCAAATGTGCTAATCATTGCGCACAGTAGGCTCCCGTACAGTTCTGATAGTACGCGTTGTTGCTTCATTTCTAAAGGCGGACACGTCTGTATTAGGGTATGCAATACATATTAGTGTCTCTCATATTGTCTATGTTTCGCGTGTGTGCGCATTCCTTCAGAACAAAATCCTTGTTGGTGTCATGTTTATTAAATATTTCTTCATTTTTATTGTATTTGTTTTTACTCAAGACCATGCCCTTAAAACAGTATACGACGGTTTGTTGTTCTCTGAAAGGTACTCACTCTATCGTCCTAATTGTTCGACAATACATCGCGTAATGACTGCTTATGATGGAAATAAACCCGTTGTTTTTATCGCCTGTCACTTTTAACCTCTTCAGTAAGATATGAGCTTGGCAGTGTTCCTTTACAAGGTGATACATAAGAAGTATTATTTGTCGAAATTTTATATCTAGTGTGTAGGGGAATAAACATATAAGTTCAATATTTGGCGTGGAAGCATATATGTGTTCCCCAAACCTGTTGATAGTACCAATTGCATTTCTCTTGGGCATTCATAAATAAAATCATTTGAATATAATCAAGAATTATGACAGTGTCATCGTGGCATCCGAAATTTTAATTGCACATAGCATACCTTATTTAAGAAACAATACTGTCCAATGTAATACTATATCATAAATGTGTGGATGAATTGTATTGCATTGACAAGCCCCAAGAAAGTCAAACAACTATTGAAACACGTTTTCACTGTATCTGCCTGTGCGTCAACGTTCATATTAGGAAAATATACGAGCTACTCGGTAACCGGTAATATCGCAAACAGAAATTATGTTGAAAATTGAGTAACGTTTAAACTATAGAAATATGTTTTCACTGTATCTGCCTGTACGTCAACGTTCATATTTGGATAATATGTGACCTACTCAGCGATAATTTAAAATTGTGTAACAGGTTATATCGCAAACAGAAATCATTTTCAAAATTGAGTAACGTTTAAATTATCATAAGGACAATAAGAAGTCATTCATTTGGAATTTACTTACAGCTCGTCATTTTTGTTTAATGCATATCTATCGGTTTTTATTTCTTAGTAGTTAAATACTTGCAGTAACACTAACAATTTATAAAACAATCAAGTCACGTACGTATATGTATACAGTTTTTCCTTCTGTAGTTTTCTATTGAAAAGTTCACACTGCAGTATACCATATTGCATTTCCTGTCTGATATTTCACACTAACACACCCGAATTCAACAGTGAATCGGAAGAAATATTCTCATGTATATAGAATAGTGTAATCATTGCATGTGTCTATGCAACACATTTCTGTCACGTGAATATGATCAATTGGAACATATGCAACACACCACTGTTCTTCCCAGTATGTTCTGAAAACGTTCCAGTGACCCAGACATATATTTTAATAGCGTTTACTGCGTTTTAGTGCAATAAGAATATACAAGAGAGCAATAATAATATATAAGACGAAGTCCTGTGAGCATTGCACCATATTCAACAATTAGAAAAGACAAAGCACCAAGTTATTCACATGCAAGCCAAATGTAAACGTGAGAACAAATCTGTGATGAGTAATTTAACAATAAGAGCAAACCCAACAGTTACCGCCTTGGAACGGTCAGTCGGCAATATGGTCCATATATATGGACTGGGGTTCTTAAACCGGTTTTACAGAGCTCAAACCCCGCACTTCCTGGTACGTTTCTTAAAGGCAAGGAATGAAAAGAAACTGATCCATTTGAATACACGTCCAAGCGCTGACTTTTTGTTTGACAAGTTATGACGAAAGTAGTGACGTCTTTGAAAAATAATGTCCACATTGTGTTAATAAGAGAGATAGGTATTATTTCGATTAGAAGACCTACACGAAACGTTAATAGTAATTTAAATTAACTTTTTTGAATCAAGAAAAAAACAACAACAAAAACTATACCTATAGAAATGTGATGATAATGGGTGAGCTCATGATTCATGTTGAAAATAAGTCACATTCCATGCACAACAGTTGTAGACTACTTGAAATATATGGCTATGTGCAAAATGTTCAAATTCAAACACAAATAGGGGAAACAATATTTTATTTGATACTCACCAGGAAAAGGGAAACGCTCTTTGACATGATAGAACCTCTATCTGGCTAGCTGTTACGCTGAACAATATCACACTTCATTGACTAAAGTTGCAACGAAATACAGCAAATCGAATATAAAATTAGTCATTGCAAAAAGACCGTGCAGAAGAAACAACATCATAAAAAATCCTCAAATCAAAGGTTAACTAATACGTGTGAAAATTAACGAGCCTATATCGGATATCACCAACCTATGCCATATTGTTTAACATGGTATATTGTTCATTTTAGGATGCTGAAGCACTACACATGGCCAAAAAGTAAAGTGCATTTGAGAGATAAAACTAACATGATGAATAATGTATACATACATGTTAGAAACAACTACATTGCTGTAGTCTTAGCATCCAGTGATGAATACTTCCATTAAAATGTGAAGAAGAGGGAAATGTAATAAAACATTACATGGTTGTTTTATATTCCGCGTCCAGCACAATCAAATGATTAATCTCTACCCAGTGACTTTTTTCCGCTACATTCGAACACAATTTCAAATGTTAGTGCTGACTTAGATAACATTTGCACTAAACCATCGCATGATGCCATAAACTTGCTCAGGAATCACAATCAAAGACATATGAACTACAACGAATCTGAAGGTTAATCTTCCAAAGATCATGCCTACCATAACAGAACAAGTTAATCGATCACTACAATGTTGTCGTTTTCCGAAGGACTGGCAATTACTCTGTTTAAACTACAAACGAAGAGTTCTCTCATTACAATTTAAAAACTGTTGGCTTCTATCAAGCATGTACGTAGCCTCTCATTCCTCTTAAAGGTTCTAAATACTACCTGGGCCTTAATACAATGAAAATGGTGGTCAATAAGTCGGCAGCATACCCTGAACCACTGTGGTTCAATGTACCAAATGGTTCTTGGGTAAGGCCGGTTATTTTCACTATGTGTATCGCTGCTCTATATAAAGTGACACAGAAATACAATTCTAAGGTAATGACTAGAATGACAAGTTTGTTTTACGATTTTAAGCTAAAAATCATCACAATCAGACGACTTTTCTCAACCACATAAGCAGCTGTCGTATGGACATCGTCATGTGGATGACAAGTACTTTAAGCTCTGGTATGCCACTTCAAAAAAGGGCAAACTTAAACATGCCCGACTGAGAAAATGTTGACGGAATACGTTAACATATAACACAACGATTCAATACAGTCTCTTGTTCATGGCTTAATACATTCAGATATTGATTTATACATTGAAATATTGATTTATGCAATGTTATGTAATAATTTCCCAGCATTTCAGATTGACAAGCTTCAAGAAGTTCAAAATCATGGATCATTATTATCAGTTATTTGGCAACAGTAACTCGTCATGAGTTAAATAAATCCACACAATATATTGGTGACTTTGCAACGAATAAAAACGATAATGATTGCTCTTTATCTGCATGTTACAATTTCAGTTTATGGTGGCTAATGCATCACTGTACTGTCATATTTTAGTTCTCAATTTCATTTACTTAGTTTACTTAATTAAGTTGTGTTTTATTCAAGACTTATCAGATTCTGCTAATACTAACTTTGACTGTGTTTCAAATTACACAGTGTAAGTTTGTATACTCTTCTAGTTCTAATATTTCAGCAAAAAGTAACTACATATTGAATGTGTGATAATATATTTTGATTTAATTAAAACATCAATACACTTTTTTTGTTGTCTCATTAAGAAGCCATTTATGCGAAGCATCGAAGTTTGACGCTAATCTTCATAAGTCACAATTCACCTTCTGTTTGACTTGTGAACATGTAATTTTCAATAAGCAAAGGTCTTACTAGCAGCAAAACAGTGTTATTTAAATACCTGAAAATGCTGTCACGGTTTTGCGTGTACTTGTATACCTTGAGACTATGCATAGTTTAAAAAATGCAACAATCGACGATGCAGCAGCTCCAGTCTAAATGTGAAATGGCGATCAACTCCCGATGCATTGGAAGACTGTGAACGCAACTTCCAATGCCCTTTTTATAAAGTATGAACAATATTGACATACATTTAAACTAATTAAAACGCCGCACTTCAGTTGCATAATTATAATAATGCATTTTCCATGCGTCTTTCCAAGGAAAGAGTGCATCGACACATATTGCGCCTGAGCGCCCACTATAACATTTATGAAATATTTACTGTTAAATGGATAAACTATTCTACTATTTAACGTTAGAACCATGTCTTGCTTTTGACAGCACTTCCATTAATAAATATTAGTCAGCCCTATAAATACACGTGGACCGGATTAAAACAAACATTGACTTCAGAATATTAAGCTATTAACCTTGAAATTATATTATTTTCTTAAAATGATTGTTTTTACTTATGACGCGTTTGAAAAACAATTACCATCAACCAAGGAGTGTCGTTATCAGTTAAAACTATAGAATACCGCATCGGTAAATAAAATAAATACAGTAATGATGAATATACAAATATAAACCGTTGCTGTACACAAACAAAATATGTCGCATGACCAAAAATATACTGGTAATTCGTATGTTTTGTTTGCCCGACAACTTAAGTACTAATAGACAACACATGTACACAATGGCACTGTAGTATGCTGAAGCACATCTGTTACCTTACGATATACACCATGTATATTGATAGGAAAATACATTGTTATATTATTATTTGTTTTAGGATAGAAGGTATCTTTAGGACTCGCCTGCATTATGTATACCGGGGAATTATTTCTTCAGGCATTACTCCTTCATACTGGCCAAGGTAAGATGTCATACTTTGCACACTCTATTATATTATATTATATTATATTATATTATATTATATTATATTATATTATATTATATTATATTATATTATATTATATTATATTATTTTATTTTATTTTATATATTACTAATATTTCGTTGATTTACATCATTGATTCGATGTGTTTTAAGTTTGACGTTGGGCCGTGTCACATAGACCACGATAGCTTTATGTTTTATCCTGTCATTGTTCAAAATCAATGTAATCGAACTGTCAAAATATTGTGTTTACATGTCGGGTTGTCATCAAAACATAAATAAACATGACCCGTGCAGATTTAATATGTTCCCCAAACGTGTACAGTTCCGGTTTGGCAATGCGTGGATATTTGTATACTCTAACGTGTAACGTTAAATGCATTAATGTTCAAGAACAATCAACGCAATTAGGTTATTATATAGTGATACGTCTTCATGTAGCGAATGCTCTGTTACATACGGAATAGGTTTTTGCCAAAAAATGTGTATGCAGTTCTTTCCATAGGGACGTCTGCATCAGCCATTGTTTAACAAATCAAGTTAAGGCATACATTTTGTACAGTGGCATACATCAGTGGAAGTATATCCGACATTGTTTGATATATACTAAAGCTTCAAGTAGTAGTAGTAGTAGTAGTAGTAGTAGTAGTAGTAGTAGTAGTAGTAGTAGTAGTAGTAGTAGTAGTAATAGTAGTAGTAGTAGTAGTTGCAGTAGTAGTAGTAGTAGTAGTAGTAGTAGTAGTAGTAGTAGTAGTAGTAGTAGTAGAAGTAGAAGTAGTAGTAGTCACGTTTTCTTGATACAAGCTTGTTTAAATCCTGTTTAAAGTATCAAGGGTAGTACTGGCATACTTTTCCTACATTTAATAGTTAAAATACTGTTAAGTGGAGTGCACACTACGTTAATTTTAGCAGACTTTAATAACCACTAAACTGCAGCAGACCTGATTAAGAAAATGTTGAACTTCATCTTTCTCTAGGGGGCGCCAGTGGCGTAGTTGTAAATATGTCGATTTGTAACTGCTGTGACTGTTTTGCCTCCAAACGAGTCGGTTCGAGTCCCATTCGGGTCGAAGGATTTAATTTGGAAAGGTTTTCCAGCTGAACTGCGATATGCTGGCGGTTCAACCGAGACATTTGTCTTGTGGCTTAATCCACCACAACAGCTGGACATCGCCAGTTTTCACACATTTGAATATCATAACTCTTCGATTGTTTGTTTGTGTTGTTATTTTAACTGTGCCTTTTTAAATCTCTCTTTTTAATTTGTCTAGTTAGCAAGTCATGTTTTGCACATGTGTTAATAGTCCATTATAACTAGTGTTATTAAAGTTATATATGATTTGGATCATCAACACAACAACAAAAAATAACCTTTTATGACCTCTTTAAATACAGGGAAGGCATATATGATTCTAAAGTACTTCGGTTGATTCCAGAAAGCCAGCTTTCTTTCCGAAAGAGAATGAAGCTCTTTACTGTGTTAGCGGAAACAGTACAAAAATAGAACTCATCACGATTCGGAAAAAAAAACGAGGGTAAGGGTCCTCGTTTAGCCAAACCAAAAGTTCGTATTGATGTTTATTAGTCGTACCTACTAAAAAAAACAAATACACTAGTATAGAGTGATGTAAAAGATACAGTAAATTGCTATACGTTAACATTACATTAAATACACAGATAGACGTTAAAAGGGAATTTAAGATGTCGATAGAAATAACGGAAACATAAACGTTCTTGTTATTCCGAAATACTTCGTACTTGATTTGACGTTAAGCAGCTTTATAAACAGGAATAGCAATACTGTCTTCGTTTGATACGTTAAAATACAACTGAACAAATAGCACATTCGTCCAACCTACATCGTTTTGTTTTGGTTGTGTCCGTTATGGCAAAACACTTCAATGCTATGTGAACAGTGAGGTGTTTTATTCTTCCGTAGATATATATAAGTAAGTCAGTTTCCATTAGCAATAATTTTCACTCTATTTCCCCACAATAATTTGCTCTAAATGAGAAACAAAAGTCGCATTGTAAAAAGTAAAAATACACAGTAACACAATAACGTCATGTTTTGTTAACATTTAATGTCGCTGATCATCAGTTTCCATTAGTATTAGTTTTCACTTTATTTCTCCACAATCTTTAGCTCTAAAAGATTGAACAAAAGTCGCATTGTAAAAGTTAAAACTTCACAATAACACAATAACGTCATGTTTTCTTTACATTCAGTGTCGCAGATCAGCAGTGTGATTTGTCAAGGTGGGTGGCTGATTCTGATAATTGGCGCCATAAATTAAGTCGTTTCCTTTACAGAATTTGTGAACCGTTATGGTTTTTACTTTGCTAGTCAATAACTGTATTGACCTGCATCATGTAAGACATCATAAACAAAATTGCTGCTTGTGAAAACTTCGGACATCCGCTTGTGGGTTTGCGTTTAGTTGTTGTCGTTTTGTAGTTTTTGTTTTCGTTGTGTTTTGTTGTTGTTATTGTTTTTTTGTTATTTTTGTGTAAGTGTTTTTTGTTTGTTTTTTGTTGGTCTTCATGTCTGGCGAGAATATAAAACAGTGTTTTTTTTCTTCCAAACTGTTTAATAATTATCATAATAACCCCATGTCGATTTTTCCTACGTATATCTCCATATCGGTGGGTTAGACGGTGTATTGGCTACTTAGGATATGTGTACAACATACAATCAATATATTTTATCTTTATTTAATAACTTGTTCGGCCATTAATTTTACATTCGATGTATATTTAGTGTAATCTAGAAAATACAATTAGCAACAACAACAACAACAAATCAAATAAAAATAATCAAGGCATCACCGGTTTGAGAGGTTACAATCAATGTAAGATTTGCTTTGGGCGAACCTAGTTTGGTTGCGTCAGAAATACACGCAAATATGTTCTCAATGTTGTATTGAAAAACATCATAGTTTGAAAAGATGTTTCTTCAACTGATTAGTTAAACCAAAATAATATTCCTGTCCCCGTGTGATCTAGTGTTAGTGTACAGCCTATACCATGCCTTTACATTAAACTAAGGCAGTACACTTACTGATATGGCTTGTCCAGGTTACCCAGTTATTATACAGACATGAACTTTGTAGATCGTATACTTAGTGTCGGCTATTTGTAAGGCCAAGTCTGTGTGTATTTATTTCGGGACATGACAAAGTAAGTCACCTATTAACTACATGTAAGCGAATTCAAAATCTTAATTCATATTAATCTAATTTATTATAATCAAATACAATAAAGTATCATTTGTATAGGGTAATAATCAAAATAGCCAGTTGTTTGTGAAGACTTGTATATCCTCTCTTTGGAAATATATACATAGCTGTGTGTTTCTAATTGTACTCTAAAATTGACATCGTTTACAATTTTAAAACAATTAATATAATAAAGGAGCATTAATGCCAGCCTAATACATAGTTTTTTTTGTAACACATTTCATGCAATATTATCCAAAACTAGGCAATGCATAAAGAAGTCACCGTTTATAGTGGTTAAATAGCAGTCCCAGGATCGACTCCAAGTACATGAATATGTTTGCAAGTGTTTCTGTGTGTATGTGTGTTTGCGTGTGTGTGTTTGTGTGTGTGTGTGTGTGCTCGCGCGCGCGCGTGTATGTGTTTCTTAATATGCTGTACATGTATTATCACACATATACAGGTATGTAAATGTATGTCTTTGTGATTTAACTAACTGTGCATTTTATAGTATACACCATATAATGCATGGTTCTGCCTATGTGTGTCTATATGTGTCTGTGTCTGTGCGTGTTTGTGAGTTTATGTGTGGTTGTGTGTATATGTGTATCTGTGTGTGCGTGTCTATATGTATGTGCGTGTGCGTATGTGAATATCTGTATATGCGTGTGTTAGTGTATGTGTCTATTACTTGTTGTACATGTAAATACGATCACATAAACATATAAATATATATTGCTATGTAGATATACTTCTGGTGTGGTTTTAATAACAATGCAATTGGAAGTATAGAGCATGTACGACGATATGTCTTTTAAGTCACAGGAATTACAAATGAAGTTTCCATTAATTAACAATAGTGAAATAAACTTAAACAAAAACTGAACCTAATCAACATGCACATATTATTAGCAATGGTATAGTTGTGATCATACATATATTTCAATTGTAAGCCAGCGTGTTTACACATATCCATGTGAGCAGTTACAACTTCAAAACAGTTTAATAGTTTGTGATCGAAAACAGGGGACCAAGATAATAGAGAAATATATCCAGGAATGGGAATGGTTATCCAAGAACATGGCAAACATTAATCATTGTAGTAGTATATAAACTGCTTGTACTACGTGCATTGACTGCATGGTTTATAAATTAAAATATAACACATGAAAAAGCACACATTAAACGAAACATTTGAATAAGTGTGCATCGTATCAGCCAATGCAGACATTCACCTGTTATAACAACTTCCTTACGAGATTGGATCGCTTAATAGTAAAGCAATTACGTCGTATAGTCCTCATAAAATTATTTACATGTCAAAATATGTATTAAAGAGTGTAACCCATGCGCTTTCTTGTGTCCGTATTTACGATGACAATACTGTATGCTTGGTAATAAATCTAGAATATTTGGATAAAACAGATGCTGCATCACATGTTTATGATGTAAACCGTTCAAACTGATCATAATAAGCCTTGTCAGTTTTATTGACATCTCGACCATCTACACGTTCTTTATAATATTGGCCTTCGGTGCCATCAATGTTGACAAATTAGTGGTCAGTCGTAGTATCCTCCTGGAACAAACTTTGCACCGCTTCGTTGGAAGATGTAACTTTTAGCTCTAGCTCTACCGTAGTCGATGCATTTGTTGAACACCGTTTACGATAAAACCTGTTAAGTAGAAAGTGTACGTGTTTCGATCGTTTAAAGGAGGCATTACTCAAAGATTAACTGAGAAATATCGAACATGTTTGCGACAATGATTGCAATAAGCACGTGTAGTGTTCATATTTATTATGCCGACAATTTTACCTGACATGTCTTTTACACACCACCACGTATTTGTGTTTGTATTGTTCGTTTGCTGGTGCTTTTACATCGTACCGACACAATAATACTTCTATTGGCTAAATATTGGTGGAGGAAGGTATCAGAATGTTGTCTTGGTAAACCGACCGGAGCTGGACAGTTATGGATACATTCTGACTTTAAATCTATCGTCCCAACCGTGAAGTGGTTGAGAAGTAAAACGCCCCACGCTATTACGCATTAAGGTAGTATGTGAAGGACAAACCTCGTACAGGAAAGTCGAGGTAAGGTCAATATCAGACGTATTGTATTCCTCTTATAGAAAGCTGTATCGGCTGTATGCACACCTGGACAACTGAATTTATTAAAAGTATCGTAGGTCTTGCATTCAACTGTTATTTGAATACGCCATAAAATCATTACGTAAATCAGGGGCGCTTATCCTGTCGATATGCACTTAATCACCCCGTGCGTTTTCCTCTTTATTATTTGAAAACCGTCATGTAGGCTGAGGTAGAAATTGAGTCGCTTTTTGAGGCTGCTCGTGCGTGACGTGCTTTCAAGCAGACGACACTGTTGACTTTGAAATGCTTATATATCTTATATTGTTTTCTATTGATATTTAATACAAACAAATATGTGTTGCCTTTATTAGCTGGGTAAGGTGTATCAATGTGGTAGTTTGTATGCTACTGATTTAAGATACTTTACTGCATACGACATAGTGAAGGATTGGTTTAGGTCAGCGCAGGTCACGCCTTGCGCTGTTTGCATGTGCACATATATACGAGTCACTGTATGGTCAGACTGACAAAAGATGAGAGCTTTTCACAAAATATACATTTTATTTACCATTGTACAAACGATTTACAACACGTAAAACATTTACAAACAACGTATTCACGATCAAACAGATATGACTAGGAAAGTAACCAAAATGAAAATTACACACAACGTTCCGTACAACATGTATATACCTTCATTTATTAAAATATCGTTTGGTATCCATATGGTTTTGTGTTATAACCTCTTCTGATAACTCGTTTATCAAACACGATCCTGTAGTCCTTTGTTACGCGCTTGATAAGAATATGTCCCGTGGAAGGGTTGCGTACAATTTTGTTTTCGTCTACAACAGTAACACTATCGTCACGTTTTCCAATTACCATAGATTTTACGGTTTTGAAATCAATGTCCAGAGAGTTTTTGAAATTCATCCTGATTCCGCGCACTTTGCAAATTGACGATTGTCCCATTTTGCTGGGTTTGACTAAGTTATATGCATAGTTTTTAGGACCTCCTGTCACGAAGTGGGTGATCTTGTTGTCAGGACCTTCGTCCGTCAGATCGCCCAAGTAATCCCATAGTCACATAGCTGTTGTGAACACCACCGAATCAGTATCACAATATAGGACTCTTTTCCCTAATGGTTTTAAATAGCTACACAGTTTCAGGCGCGCTTGGGCAGTTGTGAAGGCAGCTATGATGACATTTGTTTTACCACATGTTTGAATAAAGTCGTCAGTATACACCCATTCTAATTTGACAGACTCGTTGTTTACAAATTGTACATTCTTTATCTTTTGCTGTTCGCTTGTCATCATGTCGAAGAACTCGGCTGGGTTCTCTACGTATGTTGTTTGGGTCAGATTGGTACGTTGTCCGAATTTACCCCAGAAGCTGTTCAACGTCAGTTTAGCCATTGACATTAGACCGGGATTCTTTTTTTTTTATTTTGGCGTAGTCTGATACGACACTCTCTTTGTTGTAATAGTCTTGTATGTACTTTCGTTTTGTGTTTTCATCCACACACCAGTCTGGCCCACCACTTGCCTCCTATTTCACTTTCAGGAAAGTGTTTACATATTAGGTGAAAATACCACCTGTTTTCGACTCAGTGTTATATTGGGACACTCTATCAAAATGCCAGACTTCGTAGATGGTTTGAAGGATGTAACCATAGGATAATGCCTCTTTCAACTCATCTGTTACCCAAGTACCGACGAATGCCCTCTCACTATCGCTGTGGTGGCATGATCCTTGCTAGTAGTTTTCAGCACATGTGCGACAAAGACTAAACATCAGTTTTCCATTGCACTTCATTGGCAGGACAGGTATGTTCAAACATGTGGGTGGTAATACTTTGCATTTTACGAGACCTTCGTATACACTGATGTCCTGGAAATTTTTGGTAAAGATCTCTGGATGGCCTAGTGGAATTTTGCCTGTCTTGTTCACCCAAGGATAAAGCGATGTCATATCAAATTATTTGATCTGTTTAGTTTCTGATGTTTTTTCGTAGAGTTTAAATGATTCGGTTCGACCTCCAAAGAAGGCGTCACGTGGATCCAGTGGTCCAACAAGTCCAAGGAATGAATGCATTGTTTCATGGCTTTATTTATCTCTACTTCCTTTTTAAAGTCACATTCCCAAATACAGATATATTTATAGTCTTGTTCTTCTATAAATTGTTGTTTATCGATAGTTCTAGCATACAACTCGCCCATGTTCATGTCGGTCACAGGGTTCAAAGTTGTCTTGGAGAAGCATTTTAGACAACCGTTCTAAAAACATCCACGGAAGTCCAAGGCCACTTTTTCAACATTTTGTTCATAATAGCCGTCTGCTTTGTATAGCCCTATTTGTTTGTTCACCCATATGGCGACCGTGTTGAATGTAAACATGCTTTTGATACGCAAGATAGGACATCCATTGATAGGCCACGATGGACTATTTTTCCTCGGGCCGATAGCCGTGTGGTGGAATGATGGCTATAGATTCAGGAGCCAGAAAGTTTGTTCTATAGACAAGATTACACGCCGAGGCAATCGTTACACATTTTTCGAACGGGTCTATTCCTTTATCATCGCCTTTTTGGTAAAATCCATAAAATAAGCTCTGAACTTCAGGCAGCACTTTCTTAAAATATCCCCATCGGACAGACAGTAACGAAAAAAAATATTTCTGGAAATCAAAATGGTGTATATTTTTTGTCATCGTACCATTTCAAAAATGCTGTTCTTGCTTCTGGCTTTATGGGGTATAATTTTGCACATCGGGTAACATGGCCTGTTGATTCTCCTTTCGATTGAACAAATCTGGAAAGTAACCCTTGGTTAACTCACCAAATGACCAAATGACCATGGCATATCTGCTAATGGCATGGGTTTACAGTTCAGTGAATCAGTCATGCGGATTGTGTTAGCCGGAACCTCGACAGACATGTACTTAGAACCTGTTGTGATCACTTTAGGTAGAACCGAATTGAAGGTATTGAAGAATTGGATAGCTGTCCTAACCTTTAAAATTGTGGCAAATCACTGTTGCACCAGCATTTTCCTCAGAAAAAGGCCATTTACAAAAGTGTTCTGTTGTATGGAATCTTTGAAACACTCGCTTGTTTTTGCCGCCTGAGTTACTAGTTGACGCTGGTATAATAGTAGTATTTAAACACAATTCACACACCTTATGTACAACGCATAAATTAGGTGAATGCTGATTGGTACTACACCAACACTTATTACAATGACCGCATTTACCTTTCTTTCCATCAGTAAAGCCTTCTCTTCGCTCTCAAGTGTTTTATCCTGGGTACATTCAAAGTAAAAAAAAATATGTATTCGAAATGTCTCTTTTTTCTCCATACCGTCATAAATGATGACATTAAAGTATTATTTTGACAATACGTGGATTTGATAGTTGGGGGGAACAGCCTGGAAATTCTTCACTTCCTCGATGCCATATTTTTGCAGAGGAACGCCAGCTCGTTGATACAGTTGTTCGGCTAATATTCGTTGAAGCCCATCTCCACGTCGCATGCTATCCCACTGAGGGTGTTGTTCATAGCGTGCAATAGCGGTCACAATGGCACGTGCACAACATAGTTCGTCATTGTTGCGTATCTGTATCACACTACCTTTGGACAGCAATAAGTCTACATATTGTTTCTTTTGGTTCCCCTTTCCATATGGATTTTGAACATGAACTATATCAATGCCAAAAGCTTCGTCGATCACAAATTGCTGACAAGATTGTAGAACACGCTTAATTTCAGAAAGTATTCTGTCTACAGTAAGTAATCGGCGTGGCATGAATTCAAGCGTGATTGGAAAGTCCAGTTCGGGGATTTCTAGGGAAATCCTCACCAAGTCGGAATCAGGTATTGGTTGTGAGATGTCTTGAAGAATAGACTGAAATATTGATTTTAATGTTTTCAGTATGTTTGGATGTCCTTTTTCTTCGACGTCTCTGATTTTCACCTTGTAGTTAGTTTCAGTTGATCTGAACATTTCTATCTTTTTTTTCACCAACATCCTCCTCAGCTAATTGCTGCCGCTTGGCTGCTCCTCCCCCTTTTGTTTTCTGCAGAGCGTTTAACCCTGGGCCATCCATGCTCTCGGTGTAAATGTTCATCTATTGCATCTCCTCTCGGGAAAACCCGTAAACACTCGGGGTAGTGATGGCTGTTTTCGTTGTTATGTTTCAATAAATGGCGTTCAAGATACGATTTCTTGCAGGAAGTGCACTTGTGCTTCCATTGATTCGTACCACCACCACCACAAGGAACTCCACCACCACCACTACCACCACCACAAGGAACTCCATCACCACCACCACCACCACAAGGAACTCCACCACCACCACCAACAACAACAACATCACCACAAGGAACTCCGTTACCACCACCATCACCTCCACCACCACAACCACCACCAGAAAACAAAGACATGGATTTTTCAACATCCATTCACTATGATGATTTCAGGCCCAACAGGTAATTATTTGCTTTATATTTTTTACCATTTTCCTGGTAGTTTTGATACTGTTTTAAAAATAATTCAGTCAAGGAAATGTTTACATTTTGGCCTTTTTCTGCCTATTTTTCCCCCATATTTTACACAAATTTATTACAAAGTCTGATTAATATTTTTTCTATGTTTTCTCCAAAAGGTTCCACTTTTTGTTAGTTTTTGTAGCACATTTTATCAACAACAAAAAAAACAAACACCAACCAAACAACTAAAACAAATCATTATTTTGAGCCTGTGGGAAGAAAACGATGGTTAAGGAGTTGTTTCACAATCACAGCTCAAAGATTTAACCTAATATTCAAAAAAAAATTGTGTGGCTCTAAAAACGATGGCAGCCTTTGTACACGGATATTGAAAGACGGGTGTCGCCGGGAGTAGAATGTATCCAAGGTATCCCCTTCGACTTGGATGATGACGTCTACTTTGATTCGAGAATGAACTACTTATTTTAGACGATTTGTTCTCTGAATCTGGCAAAGATAAACGTATGACAGACCTGTTTACAGAGGGCTCTCATCACAGGTCCCTGTCTGTGATTTCTATTAATCAAAATGTGTTTGGTACTAAGGATCCTTCACAGAGAAGGAACTGTCATTATATGGTGTTGTTTAATAACTCAATAGACAATAGTCATGACACTGGCTAGGCAAATGCATCCTGGTCAATGTGATATACTTTTAAAACCATTTGTTAAAGCTACCAAGTATCCGTATGGGCATTTACTAGTGGACTTAAAACCATGTACACTGAAGAATCAGAGATTAAAATGTATCAGACAAAATAGTCCGAACTCAGAATCCAAACGTCACGTGACTCTTCAAGAAACTATAAAAGAAGAAGTTGTTCCTAAAGTAAATCATTCTTCATCGGATGTCAAATGTTCACATCGAAGAGGATAACAAAATGTCAGATAAGATAAACTCGTACGATGACTGCGGTGTGTTGTTTGACACTCTTCATAACGTCCAGAGACACGTGAAACGTGGTTGGTATATAGAAAATAAAGAAGAGTCTCCAAAAAACAAATGGTGGAAGCCGATTCGGACGATGAAAATATAGAAGAAAATAAAGGCTATCTTTATTTGTGGAAACGAGCGAAAGATTCCAACAATGAGAGGTACAACGAATTGTCCCAAAAATTAAAAGAGAACGGAGAAAGTAGTTATGATGCCCAGGAAATGCCTGAAGAACGCATACAGCCATATGACGAAAAATATTGTTTCGGTAAGTATACGACTTTAATAGATGATTATCTATTGCCACTTAGGAACAATGTACTACATCGCCAAATCATAGCAAAATAGATAAACTGGTTTCTAAAGGATATGTCACCACCTCAGCCTTGAAGAAAGTGTTGCGAAGTTTTAAGAGTTCGTTTCAAGACTTGTTTGATACCGAATTTTCTGACGATGAGGAGGACGAGAGTGATGATGAAGATGAGGAGGAGGCGGCGGAGCAGGAAGATTGAGAGACTATATAAGAGAAACTATTAGTATATTGCTAATTAGTTGTGTGACAACCACGGAACCGTAAAGACATGGCTCCCTGTGAAGATTATTTACGAAATATATATTTCGATCCGAGTCACTCAGCTAGTTTTTCTGGGCCACAGAAACTAGTCAAATAAGTGGAGAACGAAGGCAGGTACAAAGTCGGAATGAACACCATTAGAAAATTTCTTCATCAACAGGAAAGTTACACCCTTCATAAACGCAGATTTGAGAGAAATCACTTCGTCACCAGTGGAAAACACGATCTGTGGATGTGCGAAGACGAGAGAATGATAAGCGTTCCAAGTACAAGGGCTTTAAATTTTATATCGGAGATCGCATTTAAAAACAGTTTTACCCGTGCCTATGATGAGACATATACCGGTGAACTTTTTAAAGTATCAAATAGGTTCTACCTTGGCACTATACCCATATACAGACTGAAGGATATTATAAACGGTGAAATCAAAGGGACTTTCTATCAGAGCGAACTACAGAAAGTCGACGTAGACACGACGTGGAAAGTGGATAAGGTGTTCAAGCCCCGTGGAAAGGGACGAAATAAACAATATTTCGTAAAGTGGAAACATTATCCTAAACAGTTTAACAGTTGGGTGAAATCAAGCGACATTGAATAACAATTTATAAACATGTAGCATGTATAGTATGCAGTGTGTTTGCAATAACATGCACAGTATACGGTGTACATATGTAAATATTACTCTTGTGTAAACCATATAATTAATGTTGGTATGTCGAACAAATATGAACGGAAACATGGAGTTGGGTATTCTTTTCTATACCAAAAATGCAAAATAGTAGTAGATGCAATCAGTAAGGTTGGCACCCTTTTGGTATACATGTGTGGCTTGTATACCCAATCTTATGATAATAGCGGACATTGGGGGCCAGGTCATCTCATTAGATGGAGAAATTCCGAACCTTACTTGCCTCTAATTCTTCGTGGTGACAGAGAGCAGTCCCTAATACTGCACGCATACACCACCATAACGCAGTATTAGGTTGATCTAACGACACCTCCATACTCTCTGTTGATTCGCATGATTTTCAATTTTACGACAGTTTCATCCGAATTTTAGAATTATTTTAAATATCACTAACCTGCACTGACCGACGTGGACTCCACCTTGAGCGTATCTTACGAATTATGAAAACGATCGAAAAATAACCCCTTATATATTATCGCGCCATAACATAATTACTGTAGGTAGATCTAATTTGCATTATACAAATGCAGCTATGCAATCAATAAGCCCATTAATACTCTCGCACCCTCATTGAATGGATTCGCTCAACAATAAAAATTAGGACCGTTTATTTTTTATCTGACGTTTGGCGGGAGCAGACGCTTTTTTCCCGCTCTGCCACACTTTCATACAGGCCTATATCAACAAAATTAAACAAAAATCGTCTGCTCCTCTACGTAAAAGTAACTCGAAAAGTGTACTACCTATAGACGGGTGCACTAGATTAAACAGTAGAAACTTCGTCTGCTCGTAAAGCATATACGGTTACATTGCGGACATTTACTGGCGTCTGCTATTTCAGCCGGTCCTATCCGGTTACACTCTGTAGAGGCGGGTCGTAACACGCCGTGCGTATTAATAGGGATTACGAGAGCTGATTTTGAATATTAACCTATAGACCTTTAACGTTTATTTACACATAATCAATATCATAAAAAAGAAGAACAGACACCAAGTTTATATTAAATTACAATAGTAAACAATATTGTAATCTATAAGCATTTTAAAGTCAACAGTGTCGTCTGCTTGAAATCACGTTACGCACCAGCAGGCCCCAAAAGCGACCCATTTTCTACCTCAGCTTAAATGACGATTTTACATATAATAAAGAAGGAAAACGCAACGGGTGATTAAGTGCATATCGACTGGATAAGCGCCCCTGACTACTAACAAGGTCAATTGTGTTCCTTCTGATAAAATAAAAAAAAAATTTTCCATGGGCCACATACAATACAGTATAGTTAATAGAAACGCATATTTTAAGTTAGAACGAAGGGCATGCAGCATCTCAAATTTAAAATATATGACGTTTTTTTCTAAAACTGTTAACAACTGTTTTATTACACTGGGTTTAAGTAAGAATTATAATGACGTAATATAGCTTTCTTTTCTGTAACTGGTTTACAAGATAGTTTTGTATTCATATATATCTATTGGATAAAATTATGACGAATTATTTTACAAATTCGGTATTTTTTTTGTTTAATGTCTAAACCGTAACACGCACGTGCTTGAAGCATTGCATATGTGGATAACACACTATTTAAAACGTTTATTCTAAAAGGTAAATATGCATGTCGAGCGATACTTTACTCAGGCATATTTAAAATGGTAAAATAAGTATGTATACGTTTGGTTGTGTATGTTAGCATTTTATGATGTATGTCGCTAACATAAGATTAAGTGACACGATTATCATTGAGATTCTTACGATTTGCTTCCATAATGCTAGTATGGGTCTTTAAACGATTCCCAAGAGCATAACCGTTTGCCGTGTATATGATAATGCATACATTACAAAGGATTCCTAGTTCTGAACATACTCATTGTAAAATAATGTCCCATAGTACATAGCCCTCTGTGTGTGTATATTTTAAATGTGCATATGCGTGTGCTTTAAACACGAGAGTATTTTGTTCTTGTTGTTGTTGTTGGTGTTGTTGTTAATGGTTTTAATTATCGATAGTGTCCATTACACTTGTTCTACCTTAAGACCAAACCAACTGGAAATACGTAAACTCTTTACTCACAGAATGACGGAGAAACAGTTCTCTCTTTAATTCATATTTTAAAGCATTTAGAAAAATACCCTTGTTTTAAATAGAAAACACATCACACGGACTCATTTTATATGAATATATACCAAAGCTAAAACATACACAACTTATATAGTTTTTAGCTGCCATGGAATCCCTCGCTTGTTTATAAAATATATTCCCCTACCATAACAGTCATAGGATAAGGGTCATTTTCTTCATCATTCATTTAACAGCAACAAAACACATATCGAATCAAGTATTGCTCGAACCATATTGCGTTGTTTTATGCTTAAACGAGTCACCGTAGTTTCACTAACATATGGATCAACACTCCCAAACTGCATAGACCCAAAATATTGTATTTAAAATCAAGACATACATGTCTAAAATGATAGTGATACAAACTATTACGGCTTACAATAACCTTGACGCCAGAGTAGATACAACAAGTAGTTGTTTGTGTGCATTTATTAAAGAACGAAATGCACGCGATAAAAATATAACACGATACAGAAGCATGACATGAATCAGTCGATGAAAACGCTGACGATAGCAAGAGTAAGCGCAAGTGTATAGTATGTTGAAGAATGTTCTGTGCCTTATTTCACAGAAGCTGAGAAAATCATGTGCAAGTAATAAATCTATAATTAAAGCAATAGTATGTACTTTTAAATTACTATTCAGACGGTTGATAACATATAAAAATGTATCCAGGAAATTGATATTTCTCGTGTTTGTTTTTGTTATTACAGCACCCAGGATATAAGAATAAAACAACGTACTTACAGGAGCACGGCAATGAAACAAGCGACGACGTAAACGCTAACGATAACATGGATGATCGCAATCGACTGATTTGTTGAAGATTTGTCAATATCATCGTTCGCAGAACCTGAAAGTCACACGACGTATCACAACTGTAACAATGGAAATGGTAAGCGTTTGTTTAACATATATATATCAAACCATGCTATAGAATAGGCATGGGTCTACTTATTTATAAAAAAAATGTTGTCTTGTCAAATGATAGATATACGTCTTTTGGATCACAGTGTGTTTATCGTGATCAGACTTGTATTTCGTTAACCTTCTATTTTAACATGATCGTTTCAGTTGATTACCTGAAATGATAAGAAAATAAACCTGAATAGTGTGTGAATTACCTCCATTACCCTAAGTGCAGGGCACAGATACACGTAGCACGATTCATACAAAGGGCTGCAATGTGTAAAGACGTTCTTAGTGAACACTCTTGTTTTCATTTAACTTCGGCGCTGTGAAACTAGCAACCCTAATGAACTATAATAAGCATGGTTTGGATACTGTACACTTCTAACCAGTACACACTCTTAAATAGGCGAACGGTGCATGTGCTTGTCAGTAAATCTAGTTATAACATGAAGCAAATTAGGATGTGTGTATATTTGGATGCATAGGACCCGGGACTTTATGCTTTATGTCTTGCAACTTTCTGCGGAATACAGTCATTATACATGCTTATTGTATGTATTGTTTCACCTTTTGGCAACTCAATGTCTAGAAAACAATTCAAAATACGCTTGGTATTTTTGAATGAGTTGGGGTTACGCCTGATCACATGACCAATGCAACCTTATATAGTCCATACATTGCTTAAGATTCTGCATAAAGCTCCAAAGCAATCAAGAGAAGTCCAATCAATAAATGTTTAAAGTGTTAAATATACAAGCCATGATTTATTGACTAAACTCGCCAATGTACTGACTGTCACATATGAGTTTAGGGTTTTGCAAGAATTTTCACCGACAGCATACATGTAGCATACATGTAGCAGAGCTAGATTTATTATAACACAAATATTCATTTGTCATACAGACCGGTGAAATAGCAATGCTACAATTAGGTATTCCGCATTATTGTGAATTGACTTGACAGTTAAAATAAATAGAAGCACACAACTCATATGACCGTCATGACACAAATATAAATTCAGAGCAAAAAATGCCGAACCTGTTAAGCGATGTTTTAGACCCGTGTATAAAGTAAACTATGTTCTGTGCATTATGCTTGAATGTTGACTAATTGTTCAATTGGATATGCTGGGTATACGACTGGTCTGAAGACTAAACTCTCTGTGAAAAAAAATTCTTGTAAACAGGTTCCGTATTAATACTCTTCAGCGTACGTAAGTAGCAAATTACACATAACTGTGGTAAGACGAATCTGTGATCAATAACAAGGCCAGCACGTAGTATGTCTCTTGCATTGTATAGCATTTAGACACAATACTCAACATATAAACAAGAACGATGAAACTAACAACGTTGCTACATAAAAAGTAGGCCTATTTTAGCCTCAGTTATGCGAACATGTTGAATTAACCAACCGTATTATGAAGAATGAAACTGCATACCTTTTTCCTGACACAGTTTTAATAGCATAGCATATATGGATCGTAAATGTTAGACATAATATGTTGTTTGAATCAAAATAGCAGCAGTGCAAGATCATACCAAGCGTCCATTTGTGCATCGTGACATATTATTGTGTTGAAATTAACTTATTCATTGAAAAGCATACGGCCAGAAACAATAAATTCAACCTATCACACAGAGTACCGTTGTGATCCCGTTGTAAACAACTGTCAAGACTGTATTTTTAAAGTAAATCTTGATGGCGTCGATTACTTTCTCAGGTTTGATTGACATTACACTGAAATACACAGATACCGCATTGGAACGGGCCTCTGACTGTGTTGTCTCAAAATATGAAGAGTTGCTGCGCATAGATAAGTTTAACGATATAGTACACGCAATGATGTTGGTGATGTATTAAGTCATTTTGAAGCATCAATATAATTCCTTCCAATTATAGCAACATCATCAAATCAACAGATATCACGGTAACTTATGTTGTATGGTTAATGGAATAATTTACAAATACTAACCTTATAATCATCCTAAGCACATGTTATACGTATCTTTCAATAAGGACTACGTTTGCATAAGGTGCTCGATTCGCTTACTAGCACGAGAAACATACATACTTAGTTAGTAAGGACAGCTGTATTTATGCATTCCTTTATAATGCAACGTCATTAATGTAACATTGTTCTTTTAATATTCTAAGCCACTTTAAGGTCAACGGCCGTATAAACAGGATTGATTTCAAGGTAGTAACATTTTTGTTTGGGCTAACTCAATCTAAATGTGATTTTCCAGCAATATTAAAGTGTGCGAATGCTGCCTGACACTGATAACAAGAATTATGTGTGCTCAGCTGAATTGAACATATGAAGCATATTTAAACATGCTCATTTCTAAAGGCATTATATATGTGGGATAGAATCGTAATTGGCACAACAGAGTACCTTTAAATAAAAGTGACCAACGCACCATAGCATGACACCCCGCCCCCACCCCCTACTTTGTTCCAGATTAAATAGCGGGAATAGCCGATTGACCAATATACATAGTTTAGAAAAACATCAAGAAAATATTTTCTTCATTTTAAAGTAGTTGTACTGTTTTACTTCCTATTAGTTCTGTCACGATATGCTTGACGCGTACCTGGACACAATGAGATACACAATTATACAATGCAATTATAAGGAGCTATTGCATTAATATAATGAGCAGAATGAACAGCACATGCCTGAGTTAAATATGACAGAGCTTTATAAGCTTCTCAACAGGTAAGCACAGAAACAAGAAAACAGTAATAAGACTTGAAGGTCGCACATTTTAAACAGGCAAAAAGCAAAATAACTTCAGTGTACTGTGATGCTCCAACCAACTATCTCATAACACTCTGGCCCTTACAGCATATCCATTAAACTTCGTGATTCAATAGACTATTTATTTTTCTTAAATCAAGAAAGTAAATGTTACCAACAACGTCAAAACCTAAATTGAAAATCTTTGGGAATACCGCAAATGCAAATCGGGTAGACCCGCATTGCCCGGACTATTTAGAATTAACAATTATGAAATGTATTCGAATTTTAGTTTACATACTCAGTTGATCACTCTCGATTGCATTTCGTTAATACGTGCATCTTTGATTTTGAGTGCACACACTTGTGGCAGCAATTAAATTACACAAGCATTGGTGGGGCCACTGCGTAACGCGGTAGTGTATTGACTCCACACAGTATCGCAATATACGGGTATACCAGTATATCACGACAGTCCTACTTCCT
Source organism: Sinonovacula constricta (assembly GCA_007844125.1). NCBI lineage: Eukaryota > Metazoa > Mollusca > Bivalvia > Cardiida > Solecurtidae > Sinonovacula > Sinonovacula constricta. The sequence continues at coordinate 24,793,079 of CM017557.1, read as the reverse complement.
TTCATTATTATTAGCAATCCTACTCATGCTTAAATTGTTCGCGTTTTGAGCCAGTTGTTTTTCATTTATTTATACAGTTATGGGTTCTCTTATATGAATAGATATGGACATATTGGAACACATCATTATATTAGCCATGCGATGAAGATTAAAGATTGAAGCTTCACATATTGTTTTTTTTCTAATTTGAATAATTTTACAAAATGTCTATGCATATGTAATTGCTAATGTGCATGTGCAATACTCACATTGTCCAGCGTCCAGGAAATGGGAGCTATTGCACAATATGCAATGTGACTTTGTCTCGCATAATAAGCACATGCTCGAACAGGGCTGGCATGAGTTGTCGTCTGCTGGGTACGTTCCGTCCGGACAACCATACGTGCAGTGTCCGTACTCCTTGTGGCATGCTCCTGTACAATTGACGTCACACTTGTTCTCGCAAACCAGACCGTAGAATCCCATCTTGCACAGTGTACAGTTGGTGTCAGAGACACATAATCTACAGTTATCAGGACAGTGAAAGCAGGTTTCATTCACCACGTAATGATAGTTCATGCATCCTCCGAAGACTGTGATGTTTGCCGCTGTAAACAAGAAAAGTTCAATCCGTATCGGTCGTGGCATATTATATATTCACGTATACAGATACGCATGTCTACCAATCCACCTAAGTGTACGTTTACATGTTAAACTCTAAGCCCAACCCCTCTGAGAGCTTTTTCTCTCGCCGCCTGGGTTTGGGTCCTGTTCGGGACGGACGACCTAATGTTGAAATTCCTTCTAGCCTACCTGTGATGCACTTGTGGTTATTTCAAGACATGTGTTCTGGGTCTTCCCAACCAAAACAGCTGGACCTCGGTATTTTGATCACAAATGGTCGTTGCGATGAATTAAAAAATCGAGATCATTATAAATACAAAATCATTTCCAATATGCTATTTTGTGTGGATGATCAATAAATATGTTCGGTCAGTATGACTATACCTTAAACCAAACATTCAAAGGCCCGATTGTGTTGTTGTGACCGTAAGTTAGTGTCGGGTACGGTCCGCGCAGTCTAAAATCCACGTGAGGGGGTAATTTACCTTGGTAGAAAGCGTTGATTGCTTATTTTCAAATGTTCAATGTTCCATTCACATATAAACTTCAAACGAGAACGAGAAGTGACCTTCATTTCTTTAGCAGGCTGACGTTTTGCTGTCTGCAATGACTTAGGCTTGCCCATTCCCCTTGTAGCCAGTATCACGTCAGGTATCATCATCGAATCTGTCATCAACTACATCTTCATCATCGGCATAAGGATACAACCGATCCTCTACCTCATCAACACATTTATTATAACAATGTTTGACATTGTTATCACCACTTTGTTATCAGGTGATATTACACAAATTATACTCTCCTCCACCCACCACCACCACAACCTACTCGTCACCATCAACATCAGTAAAACCACCACTTTCGCCATGGATTATAGTTTCTTAAAGTGAAAGACGGTTATGTTTTCTATATATTCAAATTTGGTGTAGGTTACCTTGTAAAGGATAGGCTGTACGAGACGTTTTGTTAGAAAGGATGACATTCTCCGGAATAATGTAATACCCTCTACTGATCGCTTGCTATTGGAGATATCAATGTTAGTGCATTTGTCATGGCGATTGATGATAAGTGATTGTAATTGACATTACCATCAAAGCGTGCAAGCTCATTTGTTACCGTCTAAGATTATAGGTTTAAACATGACATTGCCTGCAAACGGTACGGTATTGAAACTTAAATTTCCGCCAAAGTATTTGACTGTGATCTAAACATAACCGGCAAAGTGTGTGAGTTTGAAACTGAGAAAAATAGGGAACCGTATGTATTTAAACCCGTCTGAATCTGACATAACAGGCAAAGTGTGTGAGAGTAAACCACTATACTGGGTTGAACCTGATATTAACGGTACATTGTATGACATAACCCCGACAGTATCGGCAAAGTGTGTGGGTTTGAACCTTCCTTTACCAGGAACATGTGTGACTTTGTACATGAAATTACCGGCAAATGGTGTGTGGTTGATCATTGCATAACCGGCAAACGGCGTGGGTTTGAAATCTGCAGACGATGTGGCTTGAAATCTGATATTACCGGCAAAAGGATTAAGTTTTAACCTGACAGTACTCGCAAATCGTGGTAAGAAGAGGATAGAACAGATAAACTGTATGGGTTTGACCTTGGCAATACCGGAAAAAATGTATGGAATTGAACCTTACGGTACATGTTAAATGTGTAAGATTGAAGCAAACATTATCTGCTAAAGGTGTGTATTTGTACCCTGCATGCGCTGGCAAATGTGTGAGTTTAAAGTTGACATGACTGGCAGATTGTTTGTGTATGAACCTGGACATAGAGGCAGACAATTTGTTTGTAGCTGGCTACGGGCTAACGTAGTATTTTGCATTTACAATATCTTGTTAAAGAAGAAAAAGACACAAAAAATAATTTGGAGTGTGAGTTTTGACTTGATATTAGTGGCTTGTTATCAGAGTCTTAGTGTGGTCGTTTGAACGTGACAATATGGTCAAAAGTAGTGCGTTTCAAATTGATATTAGAGGATCATTATGTTCGATAGACTTTTTCATTAACGATAAATGGTGTGACTATAAACTTTAGAACCAGCTTCTGAAGTAAGTTTAACGTTCACATTACTCAGTGTGGGAGTTTGAACCCGGTTTCGTTAAGGTAACCGGACATATTCTCACATACTGTGGGATTGAGTACTGGACGTATACCTTTGCCACTGCCAAGGACCGAAATAATGACCAGAAATGTCATAGTCATCATGGTTCCTCCAATAGATACTTGATACCTGCAAAAGAATGAGTTTTAATACACCCAACCATAAGTGAATCTGCATAGTAGAATGATGCTGCGAACAGAAATACGATTTACCTGCATTTTAGCAGAGAGGTATATAAATTATTAAAATAAACTATTTCTCATAATCTAACGGTTATTTATTTATTTATTTATTTATTTATTTATTTATTTATTTATTTATTTATTTATTTATTCATTTATTTATTTTTATTTATTTATTTATTTTTTTTTTTTATTTATTTATTTATTTATCTAGTTATTTATCTAGTTATTTATCTAGTTATTTATCTAGTTATTTTTTATGTATGTATGTATTTAGTCAGTGTATGTTATATTTTATTTAAATATTTAATTAATTATTTACTTTGATTGTTAGTTAGTTACGTTGATAGGTTTACGATGCAGATTGATATACACTTGCGAGTTTATTCTTACGGGAATAAGGGTAGTTTACATGAGCAATCGTGGTGGGTAAGTTTGAACACCAAGAGGAGTCAACCTATTCTAAAGTAAGTTTTAAATCAATTGTTGCAAATGGCATACTTTAAGAGCACGTATAGAACTCTGCTTCGTCACATGGATTACATCCAAAGTCGAGGCCACTCACTTTTAAGGCCAAATATAACAAACAGCTATTTCTCTTACACAGATGAACGTTGCAAATCATACCTGTATACACATCTTACGTTTTACATGTATCGTGTTAATCAGTTGAACGTATTGTGTGAGTTGCCTATCTTACCTATCTAATTCGTTAACAGGATTTACCTGTGCAACGTCATAAAACAGTTGGCTTTTGATAATGGTACATAGTTTCTACATTTCATCTACTTTGTTCTAATGATTAATTCGTTCCACACCGAATGTTTTCTTTAATATAGTGCATGTATTCCCGTAACAGGTGGGCGTTTATATACAGATGAAGAGAAGCAATGGTCAGCTCATATCTAAATTTATCCCATCTAGAATATTAGAGTGTTGAGATTATATATTATCGCCTTAATGACATAGCTGAACCTATCATAAACAATTGGTACATGTACATTTAACGTAACGACAGCGCGCTTGAATAATAAAGATGCAGACAAGGTAGCTCTACTATGATGATACATATGTATTGCTTAAATAAGAATCTGCACTATGTCTATAACATGATTGGCTAAATATCCATTCAGTGCATGTGAATTTCGGTTCATGAAATAATATCAATCCAATTAATATATTGCCCTGATTAATGTCTGTTTTGTTATCTTCACACGTGCATTCCGAAAAGAACATTCAAAGCATTTGTGTTTTTTTGTAAATAATATTATTTGTGGACACTCGACCCAGGGACGCTTCGCTAACAGGACGAATGCTCTACCAACTGGGCTAACCGGACCGCTTACACATTTACTCCATATCACCCGGCTACACTAGCAAGTTATTATTTGTGTAGAACTAGAATGGGCATCGGGAAAATACAAAAACAATCATGGTATCATCACATATAGTTGTGTTATAGTATTTATTATCCGGCATTGAAGATATGAAATTATTATCGAGCTATTATTAAATGGTTGTCATCGCAAGAAACTGTTCAAATCTTAAATATGTAACTAATGTTACCGTAGAAAACTTACATACATACTTTATGAATTCTTTTGTCGGTGCGTATGCGTATTGAGATTTAACTGAAATTTCGTTCAATAATACTATTTCATTAAACTAAGACGATAATAATAATATTGGTATACAATAATGCTACATACCCATCTCCCACAGGTATTTTTTGCCATTTGTAACAACGATGTGGTCGTTATAATCAAAATAAAATCATTATTCTGCCTTAATCGAATGACAATTCGCTTATGCTTAATACGTCTTTTACCAGGTTATCCCTTTCTTAATAACAACAATTGCAAGCTGTTTAGGAGGAAAACACGTACTCAGTAAGTTAATTGACGTTTGTTTCCGTGTGCATTGGTATAGGTCTGTTCAATCATATAGTTGGTGGATTGTACACACACCTATTCTAAAACCAAAACACAAACAAGAAAGTATTCATACGGAGGATTGAACAAGACAATAGCGACCGAACCTTCAAACTAAATGAGTCACTCATTTGAATCTCTTCAAGCTTAATCTCCCAAAAGAGCTGTTTATATGATTATTTAAAAAAAAAAGTTTGATGCACGCATTGTTCTTTTTAAATTATATAATAAGACCACACGAAGAAAAAAATGTCAGTCAGTAGGGCATTATACTCATAGTCGGGGCTGGAACAGTGTACTAACAACCATTTGTTATTGAGTTCCTATTGGGGTGTCGTGCTCTTGATTGCACACAGAGAATGTTTGGCCGACTTCCAATAATGAAGCCAGTCTTATCCGAGTATAATAAACCAAACTATAACTGATTCGATATTTATAACGTCCTATATTTCCATAATACTGCGCGTGAAGGTTGTCTACCTAGTCCACGGTCCCACTTGAGTAAGTGTGTGCCCATCACTAGTGAATAAATGATGAGTGCACAATTTTCGTTCAGAAACACCTACTACGCATACAGTGCGTACGTTGAATACGTTCACAATATATCTCGGTCGTTTCCAAATACCATTTACCATAGCAATAAGATACACACTGAGAATGAATCTTCGCTGTACAAGACGCTAACGTGATGTATTTTAAGTCGCTGCGATTTGTAAAATGTTTAAATCCTTTGCTTTAGATGAGATGTTATCAATACTAACCGCCATTGATAATACTTATATTGAATTAATCTCTTTTTGTTTGAAACATTTGGAGCATGGCAACATTGACACCGAATTTATATAAATATTAATGCTATTTTCATTAGGCAGGCTCAATTTCAGATATATAGAGGAATTAATGTTCCAACATAGTTTGCGTTTAAAGTTTCTACTAATATCTGGATGCATCCTAATGTTCATTATTTCAATCTCAGCACCGTCGTTTTTCGTTACATTATCTAGCTCTATTATCCACCAGATATACATTTAAGCACATCAATTCGTGAGATTACATCAGTCAACGTGTCTGTTGGATTGTTAAATTTATTTGTCAATCGTCAATGTTGGTTCAAACATCTGGAAAAGTAATTCAAAGGTATACTCGCATAGTAGTTCAATAATGTGACCTTGAAAGTCATCGATGGAAACATGAATACATATATTTTGTGTTTGAGAATTGGTTCATTAAACGAGAAGACAAATGGAAAGGTGGCTGGACTAGTTTTATCTTCTATGGTGGCATTGGCGCCAATGCGTTTCTCACTGTCAGACTTCGGTTATACAATATGCGCGATAAGCTATTTTACCCGTGTCTATATAGCTGCCGGTGACACCTTGTTACCACCTTGTTGAATTTAACTACAGTATATCAAACAAGTGTAAATCCTATTTGACTGAGTTAGTAATTGTTTTGCTCGTTTGCATTCCTGGTTGAATTAGCGTACACTTATCCGTAAACCACACAACACCAGATGGGACATGATAATACGTGTACATGGTAATAACAGCTCTTCTATTACGGTACTTTGTTCATTTTTTCCTGCAGTAGAGCTCCACGTCAGACCTTGCATAGTCATTACAGAAACTTCAGTGTCAAACTATTATAAGTAAAGACATTATTGAGTGAATGACATGTTACCAACATCAGCATTTGAGCAAACTCTTTGTCTATAAATGACCATAATCTCTGATCAGGGTGCTGATATCCCATTCTACGGTGAAAGGTTTTACACGAATGTCCCATGCCGCGCACCGATGCAAATTCTCCCATGTGTTCTGCCTAATTAAGGTTATGGTCTTGAACGGAATTGCTAAGGTAGCTGACACTTGGCCTCATTTGCGGGAATTATGCATACATTTACAAATAAGTTGCCGGGCAGACACGTTTTCCAAGATTCATTTTTAGACGCATATGCTAGTTCAGTGATGCAAAGGTGTTAGATCCTAAAACCATGACATCTGTCAGGAGCATCTTTAAGCTGCCAGGTTTCTGACAACTGGTAGCTGGAGACGTATTTGCAATGTGTCTGCCCTAACAAAATAAGGGACAATAGTTACACACGATATTATTATGCATACATATAACTTATACGCATCTCATGATGCAAACATTCTCGAAGTTGTATTGTTTTCGAAAGTTTATCGAAAGCACACACGGGAAAATAATTACAACAAGAAGCTGAATAATAAATGAAACCGTGTATTTTGAGTTTCAGCTGATACCTCTCGACTTACTTTCCTGGTATAGATCAACCACGAGCAGTGAAACGTGTACATAATTTGCATTATTTTAAGCAAAAGGAGGACCCATGTACCACTGATTATAAATCCTTCTAGCAAACAATCTTGTCAGGTTTGAGTATGATAATGTGATAAGATGCTCATTCATGATTGATGTGTCGTGGATTCGAGTAACCTTTTATTTTTCTTTTGATTCGTGCGTTTTAATTCAGGGCGGTGTCCATGTAGTATACGTGTCTAACTGCCGTATCATATGCTAATAATAAAACAATATACAATTTTGTAAACACTGTGTATTAATGTTCACTGACCCAAAGGGAAAATGTTAACTCTCGGATGTGTGTCTTGTAGATTGTGTATACTGAATGGAAAATTAGGTGGGATATGAAGAGCATGGTTGCCGTACAGCGAGGTCCAACATGATGGTTACACGACACCGACATACCATGGATGCCAAACATGATAGCATACGTTCCCAGTCTACTGCAACAAGAAACCACACTAGAAAACTGCATATGTAATACCATGCAGATTGCGTATGCATCGCGTTGCTTCTAAATTGTGTTATTCGCGTAAAAACTGTTATATTTATGTTTTACCTATCCATTTGACCGCGGATAGACTTGCCAATAGGTCATAGTTCAAATGACATGGTTGACCTATGCAGCCACTGTCTTAAAAACAAAATAACACTCTTCATTCGGTAACAAGTTGTACGTTTAAATACCAAAAACTAATTATACTATATCAGGGCATTATATATTGCCAATAAGCCGTGTTAGCACATCCCTTTACTTAGATACAAGCGATGCAAGTATGTGGAAGATACCACGTCCCGCTCCCGATGATTAATATCGGCAAAGAGCTGAGATTGGCAAATGAATGTTAAGCAAGTGATTCGTCGTAAAAAAACATATATTTAGAGAACTATGTGGTAAGAAACCGAATCGGAGCGGTGTTTTGAAGAATTGCTGAAGGTATCGGTGTAATTGGAATACCTTCAATAGAATGCGACGATATACAGGCAGTTTTACTCAAACGAGATAAAGGGATTCGTCTCTACAATTGTACTAATTTATATTGAAGTTTCGCTTAGTAGTTTTCTTTACAAAAGGACCCAGCGACGAGTGACCTTTAGTCAGTTGATTTTTACCTGCATACCATTTCCCTTGTTATGAGAACAGGCATTAAGTTGGCTGTGCGGCGTTCGCGCCCCCCCCCCCCCCCCACACACACACACACACTCCCCCACCCAGCTTTTGATGGACCTCGCTATATTGACCTACTAACACACATTATGCCGTGACGTATTATTTTAACAATTTCAAAAGCAAAGCAAAAACGTTCATTGTTTAAGTATACCCAGGCATATTATAATAGAACGTAAGATATGAAATGTATGTATAAACATGCACAAGTGTCTAAACAAAATCAAGCTTACAACTTAAGTTGTCTACTTATGCATTTCAAGATTTAGTTTGTAACACTGAACACAGTTACGCGCGTGTCCATCCAGTTATATTATCAAATGTTATATGAGCATGTTTGGAAAACAGACGGGATATTAGGATGTCTGTTATGTAAGTATGGCAGCTTTACTTTATTCTTTATGAATAGAAAAAGAAGGATAAAATCACTGAGTACTTGCTTTATCATTTCAAGATGGAATTGGTACTTACGACGAAGATTTGTTTTAATATTGAATCTCTCGTTGTGTTTATTACATGGTCTTTAAATCAAAGAAACAATGAAACTTACAAAATACTTTCGGTTGTACTTTATTTATATATTATATCACAAAACAAATTGAACCACGTTTGAAGAGTTTGTGCCATGATTAGCAGAATTTTAGCAAGGTGACATGTTTGTGTTAAAGTGTGTATCGCGGAGGAGAGATTGTAAATGTTACCAAGTGCTGATATGCAGTCAGAAGAGGGTGAATGTGTTTTGCAAATGTTGCAACGAACGATTCATTACTGTCTACCATGTTTATATTTTGGGCTTTGTGCATCGATATCAAGCGTCCATGCATTATATTCAAGAAGCATGCGAACTACTACAACACCAGAAGACATTTACGCACGCCTAACTGCAATTCCAATATTTGAAGAACGATTAACTAAGTGCTCTGCAAGTTGGTTCACGCATTATGTTGGTTTAGTGGCTAATAAGTATAGATAACATGTTAAAAAACTCATATAAAGTATTAATAATAATTGTTAAGTTTGTTATAAGATTCACAAACGTATGACTAACTAGCATAACAGCAACATCTACAGCAATATATGCCCTACACTACACATACAGTCAATCCCACTGGCATACTAAATGAGCATTATAATTTACAAGTATTGCATATAGTCTTATTCATGATTACAACAATGTTACATTTGCAGAGCGGCGGTCGTAAAAGATCTCCCAATGCATGGAATTTCTGATGGACTTCCTCAAGTACATCTTCAGTTCAACTAGATGCTACAACCATTTGCATTTGTATTGTCAGTTGTTTTCCGGATTACATATTTAAATTAATTTACAATACAACAGTTTGTTCGGTTCGTATAATAGAGATAATACGTCTCTCTCTTCTAAATACTATGTGGACATTGTTAATCTATGACGTCACTACGTTTCTCATAAATGACTCAAGGAGACCAATCGGAGCATCTCTGATAATTCACGAGTTATCTCTCGGATGTATGTAGGTAGTAGGTTCACCACGGCCATTTCCCTAAATTGGACTACTTTTTGTGACAGACGTAAAAACAAAGAAGGCAGCGCAGATGACAACTCACTGCAGTGGATAAACATTGCTTTTTTCTGCAGTATGCAATACTTATACAGCGATATATTGAGCTACACAAACGCACACTTACAGCCAACATATCTAATATGTGCAACTATGTCCAAAGTATGCTGGCAACACGGCCAGCATATCTCTCCCCTCAAACAATGCAAAACTTCAGTTTGGTACGGTTTCAAATTTAAATCATGCAATTTTAATTTACCCAGCGCAGCCGACACACAGATGTCAAACGATGTCATTGTTTATGTTTTGTGCGAACTACATATTCGTCTTCCGATTTCCGGCGAACAGGACGATCGTGATTTCAGTAAGTATCATTGCACCAGATACATCCGAGGGATGATGGTTCCGAGGACTGAATTACCCGAGGAACGCTTAGTCCTAATTTATACAAATAATCGGTTTTCGAATTCATCTTGCATTTGAGAAACCTATCGGGAACAGCGAGGTTAAAACTCTGTAAAGAGGGTAAAAACACACCCGTCAGTCCCTTGCAAAGAGGTAACCTGGGTTTGCTCTAATTTGTAACATTGCTTATCACAGATTTGTTCTTACTTTGACATTTGGCTTGACTCTGAATCCCTTTGAATTGTGCGCGCGCGCACGCGCGCACGTGCGTGCGTGCGTGCGTGCGCGCGTGTGTGTGTGTGTGTGTGTGTGTGTGTGTGTGTGTGTGTGTGTGTGCAAGCATGTTTTGTTGTTCTACTGTTTAATATGATGAAACTAACATGTTGTTATAAGTACTTCATAAGGAGTTGCAAAAATCGAGATCATGCACTTATTCTATGTGACATTTCTTTCCCTCTGCCATCATAGTGAGCCCTGTTGTAGAACACCCATCATGTCACAATTATCTCCTTTTGTGTCGCTAGTTTATTTATCTCTACTATGTCTTCGTACCTCTGGCATATCCCCACATTTAGTTTTGTCGACTTCTAGTTGTTTACACATAATACATGTTTATGACTGTCGAGTTTGTATGCTTATATATGCGTGTGTGTGTTAATGTGTGTGGTGTGTATGATTGTGCGCGCGTGTGTGTGGATGTGTGTATGTGTATGTATGCGTGCTCGTGTGTGTATGTGTGGGTGTCTGAGGGGGTGAGTGCGTGTATGTTTGTGCTTGCGTACGTGTGTGCATGTGTGTGTATGTGTGCGTGTGTGTACGTGTGTGTCTGCGTGCGTACGTGCGTGTGTGTGCGTATGTGCGTGTTTGTGTGTGTGCGTGTTTCAGCGTGCGTGTGTGTGTGTGTATGAAAGTTCCCTGAATGGACTTAAATTAAAAGTGTACATGCTCAAATATGTTTCTTGAATTGAATCATAATGTGCTAAATTATGCAAAGTTCATTCCAAAATGCTGAGCGGTTTCTTTCCATTGAGTTTAATGTACATATCTGGTATTGTCGTGCTAATATGATACCATAATTATTTAAATCAAAATCTGAATCTGGTCGCAATTTTACAAAAACACTAACATTCGGGATGTGTATGTAACTTGTATTTTTATTCAAGTATACATAGGAAATATGGCAAGGTCCTATAAGGATTTCAGCATATGTTAAAATGTCAACTGACTCAGAGCAATGTTTTCACGTGTAGGTTCAATGTAAACGCAATAACAAAACTGTGAAGATAGAAAGCCAACTAGGTTTCTCAACTGTCAGTCGGCACAAGGGACGATCTGGGTAAAACAAATGCAATACACATAACTATGCAACATTTAGAAATATTACTGATATAATTGAGTTCTCCCACGTCTTGTGAATATGAGTACATGACCATTCTGACACTAACTATAATGGCATTGCATAGAACTGAGCCTGTGGAAGCGTTGGTGCGAATTATTAGACATGCTGCTAGCGTTAATTGTTTTCCGGATATTCTGAACTGTCGTTTAAATAAACTCGCTCTTATGATCTTATAAACAGTAACTTGTGCAAACGGTTTCTAAAATACCAATATTGCTTAACACCAGACGTAAGTAACTGATGGGACTTAACTGTGGAAAGACGTATCTGTGCTCGACAACATGACTGGTAATTATTCAGTCCCTTGCCTTGTATATTATTCAGCCATTAATACACGTGCAAACCAGAACGATGAATCTAAATAGGTTGCTACATAAATACGTATTTCTCCGACAGAAAAAAACAATGTTATTAAACAAACACACGCACGCACGCACGCGCGCACACATGAATCAGAAAGCAAACACAATAAACAACCAAAACCACAAAATAAACAACAACAAATAACACAAACAAAAACAAAACAAACACACACAAAAAACAACATAATGCGTGTGCGTAAGGATTTGTCACATAGTACAGTGTTGATCAAATCATGTGGTCATATGATCATAAGTCCCTTATTATGTCACCTCTTTATTGGAATGTATAAACCAACACGCCGCTCTTAATGGGAGGTCGGGATTATGTAAGACCAATCCGAACATAGGCTTCGGTACCTATTTTTTTAAATTGTAATATAATGTAGGAAACAATACGGCTGTGATCACTAAGTCGGAGCTATTGATACCTGATTATTGAAAGCACCATGCATATGTGTAATTCCTCGTCACAATCTTGTTAAATCATGTGTCTACATCCACTCAACAATTAACAAAGTAAGTGTATTATCAACATGTTCCAAGAATATTCGATGATTTGCTTACTCAAACGTAGTCCATCCACAGCCGTGAGAATATCAAGGAACCAAAAACATAGCAGGTAATGTAGCAAACATCAGAAGCTTCCGATCTGCTAAATTCCTTATACAGATTGAAATATCTAATAGATATTAAACACAAATTGACCCTCTGAGTTATATACACTAATTGACATTCGAGTTGCCTCCCGTTAAACGTAGCAAGTATTTTATTTCATGCGGGGGCCTTAGGCATTTATTGTTAACGGTATATCTTGACATTTTATTTCTTCAAGTTCGTGCTTTCATTAAATACACTTCCTTTAAATTAAAATTGTCCAAGTGACTTGATTTTGAATACATATCTACATACTGTCTACATTACGAACTAAACTATAATATATGTAGGAAACGTGTTGGTTCCGTAATCATGACTATATTTCAAGCGCTCCAGCTTTTAAACATTTAAACAAAACAAACTCATGTCCTTGTTGGTTTAAATAATGTTGTTTATATTTAGTAAAACGTCGTGAAGTTGGTGTTATACTTGCATTTCATTTGCATTACATTGCAAACCAGTAATTGAATGTGCTTTAGTCATACGAAAATTACTACATCTCCTCTTATACCGCCAATGCTAAAATTACAAAACATGCATACATTATGTCATAACTCAAACACATTCTTTTACGATCGCTCAATAAACAACGGTTCGGATACGTAAGCTTAGTAAACGCAGGTGGCAAACACAGCCAAAATAAATGCGTGTCCCTGATTCACTGGTTACAGCTTCGTCGGTAATTTGTTTAACTCAAAAAGCCTTTAAGACATATAACAGCAGAACATGGCGACGCGACGATATGTCGAATTTCTTCTTTCGGCTTATTCCTGATTGGTAACTTAATTCTCCGAACAAATATGTTAGAAACAATGCAATGAGCTTATATTTATATATATGCAGAAACGAGGGAGTCTAGGGACGGATGGAACAACGAACATGGCGATGGCCACATGGGCGGTTAGAGCACAGATACCAGCACCCCGTGATTCTTGAAACTAGTAGCCGCTGCAAATATATAACTTCTTTTTCACCACAACATCAATTCTCTGTAAACTAGAACATTAGAAATGCATGACAGGAGTGATACCGTCCATCGGATGTCTATATTCGAATTGAGAATTTAAAGTCATTGAGTCCACTTCCTAAAGTACAAAGCAAATCTTACTAGCCCATTAACAGTGCAAGTCTTGTTTTCCAGATTGTGGATATCGATAAACATTACATGATATAATGTATAATGATTTGATATACCCTTTGTTTACCGAAAAGTATCCAAATTGTTAACCGTTCACTTAGCGAGGGCGCGGGGTTGTTGTGGGGTATACTTATATGATTCGCCAACTTTAGAAATTATGTTACAAATCGTAAACATAATAGTGATATTTCTATTGTGTATATTTTCTATGTAAACATCAGATGTGACCATCCGATGCTTATTTCTGAGCGAAACAGATACTGCTAGTGGTGCGTACTCTGAGTAATGATCGATCGACAAGTGTAATGTTGTTCAATGCTTATTAAACAGTCAACATTTACGTTTGCCGTTTTAATGATTGATGTATTTGCACAAAAGTTAGTCGTCGAAGCAAGCATATAGTAAAGACCAACATATACTCAAAATGAGAGCTATACAAAGGTTTACCACATACAGAACAAATTTTACATCACTGCTAAGAATTATCTGACCAGTTGCGTCTGCCAAATGTATTTTAATAGTCTCTTTGTGTCTTTTCAATTGTTGGTATATGTAGCAATCGCCATGAGTGTTTATCATATTTCTTTATTAATGATTACAGACTATTACCGGTGCATGTAATATATGTTGTCATTCAATTAATTCTATACGGTTTGGAACGCGTATATTCCTTTGATGAACATCGGACTTCAACAATACAATCCAAACATGAACAGAATGCTACACATATTGACACTTCTTCATTTGGCAACTTTTGTTTGACTCAATGATTCAATGATTCAATCACAATCAACACGGTTGTGCATATTATCTAATATAGATGCTACTTCTCTATTTGCAAAACCATGTGAGAATATTATTGTTCAGTTATACCAATGCTTTCTTAAAATGACGTCATAACGGCAGCGGTTGGGTTTTTTATTCATTCATCGTTTTTTTATCCATAGATTGTACATGAGAAACCTCTCAGGAAGGTAAGAACTCTGTAAAATCGGTTTAACTAACCCCGTCGGTCACTTTTGTCAAAAGCGATAACAGCTGGATTTGTTTGTTTTTTTAATGGCTCGGCCCATATTTGTTTGTCATGTGCTCTTTCAATTTTTGCTATATGTTGCAATGCTCATAGGTCTGAACCATATTTCCTTTTCCACGCTGAGGCACGTCTTATTCGTTTAAAGGAATGGCGCGCCTCTGTCATGTACATGTATGCTTGTATGCAGATTATTGTGCGGATAACTGTTCATGTATTACTCGTCCGATCTCTTCATGTCTTCCCGGATACTTGATTTTGTTTCATTAACTTGAAGACGGGACAACTTAGATATATGTTCTCTTCCGTAATACTGTACTTTCTTACTCTTTAATACGGTCTTGTTCGACGAACATTTTCCAGGATATTCACCACATCATATACCATTAATATAATATAATTTAATGTTTCGTAAGGTGGAGATCTCTCGCATTGTATTCCGCAGAGTGGTCATTGCATTTTCACATCACACATGTGTTCGTAAAGTTCCTCATGCCATGCATTGGAGAGCGTTCTTACTGGCACGATAATAGCGTGTGCAATCATGCGTAAAGATGAGATGGCGTTATTAATTTTTGGATTTGTGTTCTTGTAATAAATAGTGGGACAAGAAGACTGTGCACATAGCGACACAGTCCTACATAAACTGCGCACCAGTTTTATAAGCTAGATTCCCAATTTGAATTTGCAAAATTTTATGCCAAAATGCACCTGCGAATACATGTTTATTTAAGTACCTGATTGCAAACCGTATGTTTGAATAGCTAACGAAGCTGGCATGCACAATTCATTGGACGGATCTTTTTGAAGCTGCCACTAATCTACTCAGGTAAACATTTAGTTTATAGTTTGTAAGGTGTTCGGCTTGCACTATTGACTTCTAAGTATGCGATTGTTTAATCAAATAAGTGCAATTGTTCGATTTTGCCCTCGCATTTATGGTAAAACAATTACGTTCATAATAAGGTAAACGTTGTAGATGTTTCTTAGATACAGGTATTACAGTTTAGAAGTGCATATTGAACACAAATACTATGTAACAAAAAAATGTGTAAGAATGATAGAGGACCTTGGTTCAAACAATACTGTTTCAATTCAAACGTTAGTTATACACTGAATGGCGTGCTTTCTGTTTCTTAGAATATCGCCAAATGAGCAGGTTAATACAGTCAACTCTCGTTATCTCAAATTACAAGGGACAGTAGAACATAGTTTGAGAAATCCGAAGTTTGAGTTATCAGAATTTAAGGATAGTTTGTGTAAATCTTAAAAATCTTACCTGCTACACGACGACTGGTAATGACTGAAATTCCTTGTTATATCTGCCACTGTAAACTAAGTTTCTGCAAGTTTGTGTGGTTTTGCATGTTCAAAGTGTTATTAAATTTTTTACAATGTAATTTAATATTCTTCTTTTTATTGTAGGTTGTTGCGTCGTCGTAAGTGCATGGCCTAATTTTCAGATTGCTCGACACTTTCTCGTGTCTGGTCTGTTGCCATAACCAATCTTATTTTTTATTCAATAATCAATACGTGTATTTTGGGTAGGTAGTGGAAGAATGATAAAATCACTAACGCGACCTCTCATTTTATTTACAAGTTGAGAAGGCCGTGTCAATAAGTTCTCAAAAACTGTTACAACAACAAGTACAAACTGAAACACTTTAATCTGCGTTAATTGATTAACAAAATTGTTGTCCATTAAATCAGCTTGTTAAATAATAATCGATTAACCTCTTCTCTAAATTACGTGACATCCCGATTGCCGATAATTGGCGATAAAACTCGCGCCCAAATCTTCGCGAGTTTCACGGTAGGTGTGGACATCACTATTGTTTGCCGCATCTTATAGCAATATAAATTTGAGATAGACCAACTGATTTCAACAGTTTTATACGTGTGGGGACAAAGAATTTAGTTTGATATATCCGATAATTTGACACATCCGAATTTGAGCTAAGCGGAGTCGAACTATATAGAAAATATAGGGGGAAAAACGGGACCATAGAAAACAGTTTGACATAACCGGAAATTTCAGATAACCGATAACGAGAGTTGACTGTATTCCTTGTGTGACAATTAAAGCACGAGCCGGTTATGCATACATTATGCTTGTTTAATCAATGTAGAACACAGGTGCCTGCATGCGATATTAAAAGTCATCACAATATAATATCGAAATCCTAGACTACTTTAAATTAGATGAACATAACATAATGACGCCCGGAATGACAAAAAGGTAAAACGTGTTTGCATGGACATACACAAGACAGGTATCTGTTAGCTATATGAAATTAACCTGACATTAAGGTAAATGATCTTAATAGCACATAATTTAACTTTCAGCTCAGTCACGATCCTACGTAATTATAAACAATATATCTTAAACATGGATTATCTATACGCATATTTACGGCCGTGAAAGGAAAAATAGGAGCGGAGCCAGTGTTTTCGAAGTTTTTAGTTATGTTCGCCATTGTACTAGCTTTGTCAACGCGTATGTGCAAGTGAAGTCGACGAAGTGAACAGGATTTAAATGTGGTTGTGTAACTGAACCCTACTTCATATTGCACTATCACTATGTCGTACTTGAACATATTCCTATCTAGGTAATTCATGTTAAGTTATTTTGTTTTTTGGGTTTATCGTCCCACCACCAGTAATTTAGATATCTGGAGACGGTGTCCACTTGAAGCCGATATAGAGATGCCTTCTCTGTGTTTATCATGCTGTAAATACCTGGCATTAAACCACACCCACTCAAATTATCCTGATACCGGGCCCACCAGTCGGACAACTACTATTATATTTGATTGAGAGTTAGCAGGAAACTATGCCACAACCATTGTTTACGACTTTAATGCGTAGCGGCCCGGGTTCGAACCAGGGACGCCCAGTACCTGATTGCTATACCAGGTGCGGTATGTTTAGTTGCCAATGTGGCAACGCGTATATTATCTATGCGGAATAAAAGGTGTTTAATGAAATGTCTTGTGGATTTCCTCCATTACACCTGTGCATACGTGTGGACTTTTGGCATAACATAGTTTCTATAGTACTTAAACGGTCCGGTTGTGTACGTTTGTTGGAATGACAAATCAGTATTAAACATTTGGTTTCTGGTCGACCTTTCCAACACAAAGGAGTGTGTGCTTTAAGTGTTTGTATTTGTATTGTTTGCGAGCATTGGGTGTAGAACTAAAACAGAAATGTCAACATGAGAAAATGAGTGGATTTATTTGGATATAAGTGTTGAAACGGTGCATCATATGAACAGCACAACGTGTTAAACAACTAAACTTTCTGGGTCGGTATATCAGGTGAACATTTGACCTTCTGATTATGTTAAAAAAGGCGGATCCAGACATGGTACAATACACACAGGGTGTGTGGCTTTCTTGTGCATTTAAGCAAAATACTAACACGAATCAATATAATTAAACGGATATAATTACTCTTAGCTGATATATATTTATCTTTGTTTATTCAGTTTAATTCTAGTTAAGTGAGCGTACACTGCGCACAGCGTCTAATTATATGACAGTTTTATTTATTACTACGTATAGTTCCCTGCCGTTAAGAAGATGGACGCGATGGGTGCAAATGAACATATGTTGAACACGTAGAACAATCGTCCGCTCTATATTATTTAACTCCGCAAAAAAAACTTCCTGTTCCTGTTTCAGTTACGAGTGTCTATGTTGTGTTTCTACGATAATCCGATGATGATAACAGGCACTTTGTTCGGCGCCAAAAGGTATACTTTCTGGGCATTTTACTAGCTTATTGTTTTGTAAAATTGTCAGTGATTCAGAATTTGAAAATATTCATTAGTCTGTATTTTTGCCTTAAGGTGGTTTATACATGTAATGCCCGCCACATTTGAAACCAACCAATGCGGTCGCACAGTAGAATTAGTTTAAAGTCGTATAAGTGATGTATTTTTTTTTAAGATAATATTGTATGGAAAACAAAACAAAACGTTGTAAAAATTGCCTTTGAGTTAAAAATCAAATTGGATAAGGACATAGTTCATGTGTTTAATGTGGTTTATGATTTGTAGGTTTGTTACTAATACTGAATTGGTTAATTCTGATATTTGAATTGGCAACAATAGCAAGGTGTTTTCAATAGTTCAATTTACATTAAGGTACATTAAACGAATTAATTGTAATTACTTTCTTCTTGACAGTCAAACATAAACTTATTAATGATCTCAGCCTTTTTTTCGGAAGTAAAGACACTATATGTATGGAAGATAGACTTGTGTTTATGAAAAGAAATGTTACTAGCTCACGTTTTCTTGTTGCATATCGCCCACCCCCGAATAGTAGTGATCAAATGACGTTTCACACTTTTTGCAGTTGTTCGGTATGGCTGTATGCTTTTTTAGTTAGCTACCTCATAATCTTAAACGCGAGTAGATCTTATAGTCTCGAGTGTTGATAGGATATATTTGGACCTTGAGATTGTTCTTCTCATATTAATACGTGCGTGTTATATTGTATTCGTTTAATCTGGTATCAGCCTTCTTACTACAGTGCGTCTTAATGCAGGAATATGCTTCCCTCAGCCTTATACCTATGTTTACTATTATGAAAGATTCTGCAACTTGTGTTTAAAGGATAACCGCTATTTAGTTTCCTAGTATCACTACATGTGGCTTGAGATGGAAATTCAACTGGTAACCGAGTCCTACTTAATGTATGTATGTTTTTATTTATATATTAGTTTCTTCAATTACTGTCTATTAGTTTCGTAATTGTCAAAAACGCTTGTACATTTGAATAGCAGGTAATGCCGGAATAAATAGTATTGTTTTATTGACAAGTGCGTTCTAGATGAGTTTTCTTTTAATTGTATGTGCTAATACGTTGCATTTAAATAGACCATGTTTACGGTCTAATTCATCTTGCCCTATTTTTGTTTCTGCCGTAGTCAATTATAATTATTTCCTCTACTGTGATTTTTTTCTGTATACTTGTTACCGTCGATGTCGAAGTGAGCGTTATATTTGATTATGCAACGTTTGGCAGTAGCTTTACCACTAAGAGTGGGGGATAGGGTCATCTTTCTTGCCGATTATTTATACTGTATTTGTTTTAAGCTTTACGGTTATGATCCCCGCATGAACAGGATTAATTAAAAAGGTTCGAATATAAGTCCATTCCACTTCTTAAATATTGCATATCAATTATACAAACTAAGTTAACTATACTTACTTATGATTTTCTTCGCTCAAAAAATTAGTAAAATTGCAGTCTTAATGGTATTTTTATACAAATATATCTCGTCAATGTCATATAAAGTACTAGTAACAAACCCTATATTATATTGCAGTTTGAAGTTTGATTTCAAGTCTTGTTGACATTGCTATATGTCACGCACGTGTCCATAAATAAAACGATAGTAGGCTATATTGACAAATGACTCCCACCGTAGACATATTTTATTTGTAGCCGAGATATTTTGTACCAACATTTCCCATCAAAGATGTGTGCAAATGCAGGTGTTTATTCCAGTAATGTGCACACTTTTCCTCACAAGTAGGATGGATAAATACATGAGTTGTAGGAGGAGTATGAGAAGGAAAAATAGCAGTAACCGGAGGATGTTAAGGAGTATAAGTAGTACTAGGGGTAGGAGGAATAAGGGCAGGAGGAGATAAGGTGGAGTAGTAGGCGTATAGCGAGACATATACGTAAGAAGATTAGGAGCAATAGGAGAGAAAGAGGACGAGAAGGATTAGCGTGAATAGTTAAGATAGGACGATAAGGAGGAGTAAGAGATAAGGCGGAGTAGTAGGTGGAGGGGGTAGGGAGTATGAGGAAATATCACCTCGTCGCCTTTAGTACTCTACGTTTATATTGCACCTAGGTGGGTCAGACGTTTACTAAGAACGTACGGATGTTTCTTGAATTGTATTTTTGTTGTTGCCTTTTGTTTTGTTATACAGTGGAATCTCCCTAGACCGGATCTCCTACATATCGGAATAGCTTCTAGTCCGTCTTTTTTTCTAAGTCCCTTTCATACATTTTATAATCTTTCTTAAGTCATATTCTACTGACAGGATTCATCTACACTCAGACTCCGGCCTAGTTTTCCTGATACTTTGTGTATTGTGAGTGCAAATCACACCACTCAGTCCGACGCTGATTGCAGACCCTCTCACCATGTTGTTAATTGGGGATCGGGACTTAACTGACAAGATGCAAATTGTCATTGTGTACAAGATAATGGCGCAGCATGTGAACAACCTGTGAAGAATGATGTGCATCGTGTGAGTTACTATCTCGTGAAATTTACATTCAAGCTATTAATTAAAAGGTAAATTAATTGGTCTTAACTGATGTCGATTAGCTAGAACCTGTTGCATCATTAATCCATTTGTTTATGGATAATAGAAGTGTTTGAAGAATACCTAAAATTGATTGGCTTATTTTTCCCCATTGTTTGCAAAATATAGATCGTTCAGAAATGTGTGATTTAACTTCATTGCAAAAAAAGCTGCTGCACTAAAACGGTTATTTGCTAAGTCAGCATACATAAGTAAAGAAATAGTAAAAAAGAATTCGATTAAATAATTTAAAAAAACAACAACACGAAAACATCAAAGAAATAAATAACAAAGGGCAAATATATAAAGAAATAATAACCCAGCATAAGTTAGGAATGAAATATATGTATATTATAAAGATTCTGCAAAAAATAAGATCCTCTCTAATCTGGAATCATCTATAAGAAGAACAATTGATTCGGTACGGAAGGCGGCCGGACTAGGGAGGTTTCATTGTATTTGTTTTCTGTTTAGTTTCCTGATTTTTTTCATGTAAAGACGTGAACAATGGTTATCTATTTCCCACTCAGTAGAAATGACCAAGCAATGTCTAGTGGCATTGATATGCTTCTGAATTAAATTATTCCGGTAATAGTATAAACTTCTACCACCATATCACGATTCATATCATAAAATAAACGCAACGGAACAAGAGAAACTCAGGCACATGTATAGAAAATGCGCAAACAAGTATTTTATCTTTTCATTTTTACCAAAATGTTAGCGTGTCTAAAAATCTATTTTCTAATGTACTCAAAATTAACTCATTCGGGCTATATGAAAACTAAAGGATTCCATGGCAACCATCGTAAAACTTTGATAGGAGAGTATGTTTAGAATTGTTTTTATAACTTGTCCAAAAATCGTGATAGCGATATTTGATTGTCCTTAAAGTCAACATTATATTGAAGAAAGTCTACAACATAACAATTCACCCAGGACACCTGGTAACAATATGGTATCTGCATATGCGATATAATTTTTTCTGCAATGATAAGTGCAAACCGTGTCATGCTTCCATTTGTCTCAATAAATAGCTCCTCACATTGTATACAATGAAATAAGTGCCTTATTACAGGCCAGCCTCCCACACTAACAGTCATATACGGCAAAAAAGGCTCGACATTGGTCCCAGACGCAGGTCGGCAATTGTAAAAAACATCAACATCAACACAACAGCAATATTACGATTTGTTTACGCTTCAAGACCCGATGGTTTCCGCTCAAAATAATAAATTTCCGATTGTGCAATACATTTAGCTTTTACTTCCGGAATGGCATGAACAAAATCGTTGCACACGATTGGTAGAATATATTAAACGAACATATGTTATGAAACTCAAGTGAGCATATATTATTTTGAAGTGAAGATTTCTCGAGTGTATATTGTTTATTATATTAGAATGAATCTTTGGTAAAACTATCGATAGTCAATAGGTATTAACATTGTATTCAAAGTAGAAGAAGAAATTTTACGTATTAGGAAAGCATTGTTTACTATGTAGTGTGAAATGATGCTTTAATAAGAAGATAATTGTACTATGTTACCTACGTGCTGGCTGTCCGTTACCGTAATCCTAAAAAGCAGTTTGAAGGACAAACAAACAGAGCAGAACAGTTGTTAATGCTATTCTTGAAATTTCGAGGATGCAACTGGAAATTAATCTGAACATATAAAGATATACGTACCGTATGTAGTGTATTAGCCATTCAATTTAGTTGATAAAAGAAAGTACACTTTGGGAAAGATGACTGATGAACTCACCTATCAGTATGCAAGTTAAATCGGCATGAAGTTATCGAAACAGAATTGGCCTTCTTACATGTTCTTCTATTATGCCCGAATATGTTCCTGACTGTAAATCAGCCTAAGCTCATACATACACCTTATATAATCGCACAGCAGCGGTTTGATTCAATACATGTTTATCACTATGACATTGTTATCTAAGATGATGTTATTTGGTGTCTAAATTAAATATAGTGCATTTCATATCAGTCATACTGTTACAATTTGTTTTCTCTATCCCTCTCTCGATCTATGTCTTTATCTCTGTGTGAGATTGTCATCTCAAAATTAATAATATCATATCAGTCATAATGTGTTCACTCTCTCCGATGTCGCCAGGCAATGGTTAATGAACTCCATTCGCTAGTTGTTGCCTCTTTCACCTGTTCTGGAAGGCCTTGCTCGACACGGAAATATTGAATTGCTTACTGACATATGATGGAACATGTTTACCATTAATATATATATATATATATATATATATATATATATATATATATATATATATATATATATATATATATATATATATATATATATATATATATATATATAGTAATTACCAGTATTATTTACACGCATTTCGATTTATTAATGGTGATCACTGACAAGTATAAAGTGGTAGGTGCAGAAAATACATGCCTAGTTAGTTTTATTTAACTTAAAATCGATCAAAGCTCATCTCAAATTTAGTTAGACTATGGTTTATGTTTTATGGAGTTTATATGTTCCAAAACAACGACCTAACGCTGAAGTCACACAATCAAAGTACAATGAAATAAAGACCAGTATCTGGTCTCCCGCTGATTCCTGAAACACGGACGATACAGATGTCTGATTGCAACAAAATCGATGTATACCTAGCACCGAGAGTGTCCAGGCAATTGCATCGGTATCTCTGTCTTGAGGACTCTTCCGGACATCACACACTACCACAGATAACGCAACATATATTTGTTTTTGTCCTGTCCTGTGATTTAATAACTAATTATGAATACTAGTGTTTTTGATACAAACAAACAAAAGCTTAGTCAAAAACTTGTACTGCTCAATGATTTATTCAAATAAATGTTCCTGGTGTAACAAAGCGAGTCCGTGTCCTTAATACGCTGCAGTAAAATGCGCTCCGTAATATGTTTCAAGAACGTTTACACTTTACATTGGTATTAAACTTTTAATTAAGAAAAAAACGTTTTCCTAAGTTGTGTATTACACTTCTTTAAAACAATAAACTATGTGTGTTGCTTCTAAACAATAGTTTTGTACTATATATTATAATTTATCTTTTTCGTCATTTGTTTAGCTATAAATACAACAACAACTATTACTACTACTGCTACTGATAGCAGTGCTATAACACACTACCAACGACTACTACTACCACGCGTTACACTAAAAACAAATACAACTACGAATACTACTACTAATACTGTAATTACAGTCTTCGTCTTCTGCTGCTGCTGCTAAGACTACTGTTATTACTACTTTAAACTACACCTACTTCTACTACTTCGAACATTTATACTGCAACTTCTACTCCTACTACAACTACATAGTGCATTGATAATTTATTGCATGCACATGCAAACAAGCTATTAACCAAACATATTAAGGCACGTTAACACGTCTCGAACTTGTCTTTAATCAACAATCAGTGTTTGTACATACACCTGGGCAATTTTCGGCATGCATGCTGACAAAAGTTGCAGTGCCATGCTCACCCGCTATGTTCCACTGCAGCATACTTATTCATTACCGAGTTAGGCCGATGTGACTGTCTACAGTTAAACCATGTTGGGAATACCGTCATTCCTTACGCTGAACAACTGCACGTTTCTTAGCGACATAAAGTATGCTGGTTCAAGCTGTCTGGCATGTTGTGTTAAGAATACGTTTTGCCAGTAATCGAATGTGATGTGGACATCAGTTTTCGCTAGGGCTAGTTGACTTGCTTTTTCCGCATTCATGTTATAGACCTGCCTCTCAGTTTGTGCATATAATATATGTCCTCAAAGCGCCTCTTAATGTGCCAACTGTTCAACTTTAGTCATTGAATCCATAATGGAGTTCCTCATTTTCTCATATGAAGCACCGACATTACCTCGTGGTGAAGCTAGTGTTATATGTAGTAAACATTGTCTTTATATGTTGTTGAATGATGAATATTGGACACATCTTTCCAGTGGTTCAAATTATCTGAATGATTTTTCATTTACAAAAACAATATCTAACTTGCTTGCTTGTGTTGGTTGGCAAATAGATGGGTCGGGTATTATCCGACCCTCTTGGTGCGGCTGGCTTAGGTAGTCCTTTTTTCACCAGTTTGTGTTGTATAGGAAACCACGAATTGACTTATTCGAAATGCAGGGACTTGTGTTTTTCTTCCGATATGTAGATGAATTCTTTCTGATACGCAATGTTAATCGACATGTTACAAAATTGTTCGCAGATATATGCATTTAACATGGAAAGTAAGCATGAAACGCGTTCTGCATACTGGTCGACCAAGCAGAGAATGCCCATGTCGAACTCGCTTTCGTTTTATTTTCCCTTTTCCTCAAGAGTCTGTCATAGCGGTTATTTCAGCAAATGATACCTCGTTTATCAACCTTTTATGCTCGTGTCAAACGCGTGGTGCTGTACACGGTGATCTGCCAAAATAACCAGAAAATTAGCTCCCCAAATCCAGAAAACATAGCTGTAGTTGTAATGAAGTTATACAAATAATATAATAAATGGAAAGAGGAACGTGTTTACAAAATACATTTTACAAAGCTCTGTCAATTTAAATATTAATAAAAATGTCAATATCTAATAATAGTTTAACTGAAATGTTTCAATGTGTTGAATGTCCAGTTTAAACGAAAATTCATAGCTGAGGCTCAAACTCACACCTTGCCGCTCACGGCACATTGGCAGCTCGATGTCTGTACGGACTGCGCTATCTGCATGTACACACTTGCTAAGCGCCTACTTAGTTCTAATCGAATATAATCGTCGTGATTCTTGATAAAACACCAATGTATTTATTGGACAGAATAATTATTGTATTCTACATTCGCTATGCAAATATGCCCAACGTGTCAAAACAAATGGCTGTATTCGTCTTTACTTTAACCACATGGAACCACAATTTCTTTGACACACAACTATTCGGGCGGGTCTGACACCGGCTTGTCTTAACAACTAAAACGTTTATATTCCATATTATCGCAAGCAAAATGTGGTTTCTACATCGACAAGAAAAGTGAAGATAGAAGTAACGTGTGTGTAGTGTAAGTTATTGTACAACAACTTTTAAAATGTAATGCATAGCGGGAATTATATAAAATACCCTCATCTTCTTTGGTTGTTTAATTCCAGCGCTGTAAAACGTCAACAAAGATAGAGTGCAGGAAATACATATTTGTCTTGCTTTATGTGTAATAATGATTAAAATAACTGTACATTTTTACCTTAACGTAATCATCTTTTCCGCTTGAACGTTCCCCAAGAAACAGTCGGAAAAAGTATTTTAATAAACAGAAAATACGCAAGACATAAGAATATGTTAATTTTTTGCGTGTTCAATATGACGACACTCTTTGTCGCAAACCTGAACATACAATATATTGCTGCAATACATTCTCAGCAATTACGTCGAATATTGGTTTCACAGAAATGGGGGGTTGTTATTCGTGTTGTGTTCTGCTCTTCGAACCCCATTAGTATGCGTGGCATAGTAATATTTATTTCCATCGTATAGTTCTTAAAACAAGTAATGGAATGGGCAAAAGTTGATCTGTCAGAAAAAAAAATGAATTGGCTTTCTTTTGGTAATTACCAGAAATAACAACAAACAAACAACCTACCTGTATAATAAAAACTGTATTGAATATTAATACGTGAACGATTACGCTAACCAATAGTAATATAAGATATGTTAGCTGATAATCAAGGATTGAGTGGTTTATTGTTTGTTATGAACATGCACAAATACATGTATATAAGTAATTATCCAAGGAAACTGAATAACAGAGACAACATGTGTAAGCGGCCCGATAGAGTATTAGCCCTGCAACTAAATGTTCTTGCATTTGAATCCAGGACAGTCTACAGATTCCTTTTCTATGTTACGCCGTATATAATCGTAAAGCGTTGGCACTGGTATGACATCGGTTTAAGACTCCTAACAAGGACCATAAGAACAAAAACCTAGTTTTGCAGTTACAACTAGTTAAATGCAAGTAGTCACGGTAAGGAAGGGGATACACAGTCGATGGTATGATGACGTTGTGTATCACAGGAGCTATTTTGTATTAATTAGGTTCTTAAGGTAGAAACGTTTGCATGTACGATCGGGATTGTTTAGGTGTGTTTGATTAATGTAAAAACAGGCGAAATCTACCTTTTATAAGGTAAATGCTAATTGCATTGCTATACAGTGACATTTGAATCACTTTCAAACAGTTATAGTACTGCTTGTAGAAATATTGTTTACATCTGAAATCCATGCGAGTCATTGTTTGAGCTAAATATATAATCACTAGCCACCTCTCTCCTTAAGATAGACGTAGCGTTTTGTAATTGTTGCTGTTGTCGTTGTTGGTTTGTTTTGTTTTTGTTTTTGTTTGGATTGGTTGTTTTGTCGTGTTTTCTCTTAATTAGAACCTCCAACCCTAAAAGCACTTAACGCGTCGTGGAAAGCTGCACGGACTGTTTAAAACGTGTTTCGGAATAGGACTGGTTTTAGTAACAAGAAACAGCAAGTCACCTAGAATACCTTTCCGACAGGGACTCGCACCCAAACCGTGAGAGGCTAAGCAGTCAAGGGACATACCAATAGGCGCCACGTTAGTTAAATAACATTACTGCATTTGTGCTAATAACGGGGCAGAGCGGAAATGGATTAGCAAGAGTAATGCATGTTTAAGAAGCGCATGCATTGTATTTTATTCCGGATTACAATGGCAGCGACAGAACATATATTTTGTTGTTGTTATTTTTTTTTCTAGAAATAATCAGTTTCTTTAACATCATTAAATTATGCATTTTGACAATAAAAATCTGGTCATATATTTCTGTAGGTATGCATCCTAATTGGGGCCAGACAGAGTAATTCGTGAATAGCAATCCTGGACAATGTTTGGAAACGCTACAATTCGGGATGTCCAAATTATTTCTAAAATGTGTTCTTAAAATATAGTGAAATGTACCTACATACAAGTATACAGCCGAATTACATACTGACAGTTCTACGTCCCAATAAATTACATAGATTGAGTAATTAGGCTCGTAAATGTTTCGACATATTATCTTCAAATAAATTCGCACTGACTTTGTAAGTGGAACTCGCCACGTAAAGCAAGCCTATTAAATCAATGGGTTGATCCTTGTGCCTAACCTGAGCATAACATTCACTAGCCAGTTAAATATTTGACCAGTCGCACTGCTGTACAGTGCGTATACGGTTGACAACATCATATTTATATGGTGATGTACTTCTGGCCTTTTTTTCGGCACGGGTGTAATTTACCGAAGTGTGTTTCCAAAAATAGTTTGTTTTTTTTTTTTATTTCCGATATATTTACAATCTCGAGAGCAATGCTTATGCTGTTATAAGAACTGTTTTTTTTTTTCTTTGTACACATTGTAATACTTTGTAAGCAAAAACTACCATAACCCATTAAATTGCATTAAAAGAGTGTAAACATCAAGCATCCGGAATTACGAGCATTGCGTTGGCGTAAGGTTAAAGAGTAATATCACATTTTAACTGCTGATGACTGGCCGTACTACGACTATGGCTTGTTTGTCGCTTTCTTATCACTCACCGCATAATGATTTGGATGAACATGGCTATTGATTTATTCGTTTGTACGCACAGACTATGAAACATATATAGGATCACACTGTCTACCAGCACATGATAGCCCTGGAACTAGTCCTGCTGGCAGTTTTGCTTCCAACTGGTCAAGGTAAGATTTTATCGCATACGTGTATACCCTTAATCAGCTATATCATTAAACTAATGAGATATTGTCTTTTAGATTATCTATATGACAAGCAGGAAACATTGTTTGTTCTGCGCATTTTAAATGATTGTACTTGAGATACGAGGAGGTGAAAAGTTGTTCAGTTGCATATGCAAAGCGTTTTTGCGGAGCATTATAACAAACACAGCAACTGTGAAATGTTGTCGACATAAGAAGATTAGTATTTGTTTTGACTGGACTGTAATCATAAAGTCAATATCACATGCTATGAACTGTAACGTCATAATGCAGTGATAAAATACTACTGTACTGTACTACTGTACTGTAGTAGAAGTAGTAATAGTAGTAGTAGTAGTAGTAGTAGTAGTAGTAGTAGTAGTAGTAGTAGTAGTAGTAGTAGTAGTAGTAGTAGTAGTAGTAGTAGTAATAGTGGTCGTAGTAGTAGCAGCCGCAGTAGTAGTAGTAGTAGTAGTAGTAGTAGTAGTAGTAGTAGTAGTAGTAGTAGTAGTAGTAGTAGTAGCAGTAGTGTTGTTGCTGTTGTTGGTGCTGTTGTGTTTTTAGGACAGTTCTTCCGATTAACTTTCCAAGAGGAAAGGTTATTTCAGACTTGGGTCTTAAACTCGTCATGATGTATTTAAATTGATTCATATGAAAAATACGTATTAAATTGTGAACAGTGTATCATTTTCCAGGCCATATTATACCGACTATAGTGCCTATTGTACTAGGATGCCTTACCTCGTTGCTGCTGACTTGGAGAGTAACGTATTTGCACCAAAATAGGTATGCAAGTAGATATGATTATGCAATCTTTTTTTTTTCTAAATTTCAAACAGTTAATGGCGAATCGTAGTTAATTGCGTGTCAAATATAGGACATACTAGTTTTGATTCCGCTATTATAACTCAAGTGTGTACTATCATTTAGCCTGAATTTTAGATTATTGTTTTAACATGTCCTCTAAACTGATTTGAGCTTAAGTGCTCTGGATCTATAATGTTTTCGTTTTCTACAAAGATACGACCTCACATCTTTGGCTCCCCGTGTTTGTGTTTGTCGACTTGTGTTGCTAGCTTACTTAGCTATAATGATTATTCATGCTGTAATAGACATGTGTTCCGTTTAAACCACAGCTGCTGCAAAATGTCGACAAGACGGTTACGATCCACTGAAGTCACCCCAGGATTATACCCCGACCAGCCTTCTGGTTCGACGAATCCCGTTCGGGATACCAAGAGGCCCACTTTAAGCATCTACGACCGAACAAACCTTTTTAAAGTGTGTCACATGGACGAATTAGCACCTATACCGTCTCACCATCTCTCTGTAAAAGACAATGGATACGACACAACTAACTAGTTTCTATGTGGAAAAGGCAACCTGAAAAAGGAAACTTATGCAAGACGCAATTTAGCCTCAGTTAAACAAGTTTACTGTTTGCGCATCATCTCACATGTTAATCAATAAACCTAAACCAGTAGAATAGAGTTCGTGACAATTGCACACACTTATACTATTATGAGCAAATCGTGTATTGTTGACAAAGCAATGCAATGCAGCCTATGGAGGTGTAGGACCGGTTAGAGATGGTATCTGAGTGTTTACTTACAACATTCTTCCTATGTTCTGGGAACTTTGCACATAATTGTTACATGCATTTGTATTCAAGTTCAACAACTGTTTATTACATAAGCCCTTCACATTGCTATGAGTTATATTGTACACTGACCTCACAGCTGATTACACTGACGATCATGTGATGTTAACAGCAAATGGTCAAGTGGTTTTCTTAGTTTAAACATACATGTAGCTCAGACAGGAAATACAGTTGTTTTCCAATGACGAGTGGAAATTGTTGCGTTTCTTTGGTTTCTCTTCACTGCTATGTTTGTCACCGATAAAAAGCATTTTGCAGGAACTACTAAATTAGCAATATATTTTATTTAGATACATTATAGAAAACATGATCCACACTGATACCACTTTTAACATACAGTGACATCATAGATTTCATGGTTGATCATTTCCTGTGTCTGGTTCGTCTGATATCTGGAGGTCTCGATTTTGTTTTTGATGTTTTTATGGGAAACTTCATCACTTAGTACTTATTTCGTGGTATTTCTCTGCCTCTCTTGACGACACTAGCAAACTATTCCCTTAACACTTTAGTCATTTCTACAATCATACAAGCTATTGTTTAACACGGATACCTTCCAGGGTATAAGTAACTTTAAGTGAAACACGCACACACACACACCCTGAGAACCAATGAAGATAAGTGTAGAAATTAACAAAAGTCAACTTAATATTAAAGTATACTTTAATAGAAAACCCTGTTTCGGCATTATAATCGAGTATAACTTGCTTTAAATTCTAATTTAAATAATGGCATTGAACTACAAATAAGATGGCTCAAATTAACGCCACTCAATGAAGTTTGGCGTTTGAATCAGCTTTTTGTTTCAAGAGAAGACGGCCAATTGCCTGTATATCTTAAGCGACTGGTCATAAGTTAATAAGACTTTTTAGCGAAAACAATAAACAACAACAACAACTGATTTTCCTTCGGACACGGCTTTTAAAAACACAACGGCATTAAAACAGCGTTTAACCTGAGTAGATAGCGATGTTTAAATGCTGGTTAACTTTATAAGAAAGTCTTTAACGGAAAGTGTATGATGAAACTAGAGGAAACATATAATAATACCGAAACAAGGAACGGCCCACCCCCAGGTCAAATTTCGAACACGTTGCTTATGGTGCGACTCAATATATACAGATGCTCTCTTTGTCAAAACAGTTCTTTGCTACACATGATTAATACCCTTTCATATATTATAAACGCATAACATCGCTTAACTTAGTATAGGTATTAGCCATGGGATAAATGAATACATGACGTCAAAGAGGTACTTGCGTACTGGTTTAACCGGCGCATATAGTGACGTATTTGAATTTCACTATACATAACATGTGTCAACAAACACATAGCCGTATATGAAGTTACGGAATAAAGACATATCCATTGATGATTCACACATTGATCAAACGTCTTAGGTCAGTGTCTCTTCCTCATCATACAATAAGTATAATATATACAACAAAGTAAAATACGTTATGTTAAGTTGGGCTAAGAAAACATACGAATGTTCAATAAAATATACTTAAACTGGTGAAGACTTTTTTGCCAGTTGAAAACGATCAGGGATAATGTGCTAGGACACCAATACAGATGTTAGACACTGTTAGGAAATACAATAATGCGGTTTATTAAATATAGCATGCACTAGAAACGAGATGTAAAGATGAGTCACCATAATGCGGTGACGACACACACAATAGAGGATTGTGCGTTAAAAACGAGCCGAGCTGTGGAGACTGCGTTATTAAATTTACATCTGTTTATTTGTGTTATCATTTGGTACTTATGCAGTATTTCCTTATATTACAAATGCATAATCACGAGATATATCACCATAGCTGCCAGATAAGCAGTAAATGTGGATACAGTAACAACGTGTCTATAACATATTATAGCTGCATCAAAATCAGAAAAACAATGGTACATAACAACTGGACACAGAAGACGCATTGAAAATAATAAAACAAACACATAGTAAACAGTTTTGGACTGCAAACATCATTACCAAAATGAAATAACTATTTACATAATAACAGCTTAGAATGTGTTACGGAAGCTGCAACATCACAAAAAAGATCTTACAAATGACATATCGTTGAGTGAGTAAAAACCTAGAAAACATGGTAGCGATTTCCGTCATATTTTCTTCTTGTTTGATAATTGCTTATTCTAACATCATGAAAATAACATAGCAAATGTTGATTGCAATAGAAAATGTCACCAGCTATTACTGTATCTAAGAACAGAATCACACTCAAAGGTTGGACCTGCATGGAGACAAGTTTCTGTCTTCATATTTGTGACTGCATATTTCAATCCTTTACACAAATCAGGGCATGAACTGAACGTGTCTGCTTCTATTGTGAGCATACTAACGAATCAAATGAAATAAAATGATAGAAGAACAGACAAAAAGAAAGAGATGAAGCGGGAAGACATATGAGAAACAAAGAGAACTAAGAAAACATTAAACAATGCACTACAGATTGTATTGTGTAGCGAAATTTTATTGTTCCAGGAATCTGTTATTTTTTATAGTTTATCCCGCTTTTGTAAAATAAAGATAACCGTGGCAATGAAAGCCATATGCTTGATTAATATTAAAAACAATTACACCAACATTTATAACAAAACTAGCACTGCGTCAAACACTCTCAAAAACAAGACTGCCGAAACTGTCGTCAAGTTTATAGAAATGCACCGAAGTGAAGGGCGTCTTGTGTTGTGCTTTGACAAGTCATATGTTGCATGTACCCACACAATTATGAAAGAGTGGATATGTGTTATGTGTTATGATGAGACGATGGTAAATTTGGATGATGTTGAGCTAAACAACAAAAACAACAACAACAACAACAACAGCAACAATTAAGACGCATGTCGTTTCTTACCCATTGTAATCTGTGATCTTAACGTCTGTCAACATGAAGACAAAATCGACAAAATCAAACGATAGTTTTAATAGAAACAATATGTCCCGAGTGTAATTGTTGCGTATTTTATTTCATGTTTTGCTTTAAACGTCCACTTGCTTAGTTGTGAATTATTTCCGAATAATGTCTTTGTCACTATAAGATACATTCTAATGCAGTGTTATAGCTTGTCCATCAATGCATTTTTAGTCATTATTTGACGTATTGGGGCTCCAGAGTAGAAAACATCATCACGCGATTACAAGTTAGTCTGTTAAAGTTACACTTTACCATCTAAAACCTGAATAAGCAACTCTATCTCGCTCGTTTAAATCCGCTATCCCGGTCTCGCAATGCAACCCCAATTGTATACTCTAGCTTAATTATGTCCTACTGAATTCTATTAATCTCTGATGTTGCATGAATGTGCTGTCATTCCTCTCATGCATACTGTACACCGCCTCACGATTCCCGCCTTCATGTTGACGTATGCATCAATCGAAGGCCGAATTGTGCCTCTTTATTGTTTGTTTTTTTACTATTATCCGGTGCATGGATTGTATATCGATTGGTTGGATTATTATTCAGGTCCATTCCATAGCCAAGATTAACCTGTGTGCAAGTACACGGCACAAGACGTCTTTAAAATAGATTGTTTAAAGTAGTATAAGAATTGATTATCTGAACAATTATCCATGGTATGATATAATTGATAACTAATTAATATGGTAATATTGTTATACACTTGGATGTGGATATGGTGTGGATAACACTTTCTAGTGTTTTTACTAAGATAAGCTTAGTAAGGAAGACAGAAAGATCAGAGTATCTTTGCTTAAACAATAGCAATAGAGCGCCGTGTCTCCTCATATTTCCATAAACATTGCCAATCATGCGCCATATAATCCGAAAATGCATAGGACTATTGCATCATTCGGATAAAAGATGAATATATATATATTAGGGATGTCAACGGATACCCGGATATTCGGATATCCGTTCGCATCATCGGATATCCGAATCGACTTTGGTATCCGGATATTTGCTTAAAAATGAAAAATTTTAAACATTTAATTAAATGTTTTGGCCATTTTGCTAAATTATTTTTCTGCTGTCATGTCAGTGTGCAATTCACGCATACGCAGGTGTAACGGGTTATCGACAGTTGGTGACATGTGGTGACACACATTATGGTATATTGGCTTCACAGTTTTAGAAATGTGCTAAAGCATGATGGTATGTATAATAACATGCTAATTAACCGCCAATGTTTGAAGCTTCTACTGATCCATTTTGTTTAGCGAATACTATCTTTAATTTTGTTGATGAACTTAAGATTTTAGAAATGTGCTAAAGCTTATGTAAAATAATTTGCCAATTAATAGCCATTGTTTGAAGCTATTACTTATCCATTTTGATTAAGGATTACCATATTTTAATTTCGTTTGTTAGGCTTTATTAAGAAGATATAGAGCTACACTTACGTAGACAATTAACAGGTCTGTCGGCAAAGATCAGTTACTCATGTTTAATTAAGTCCGTTCGGATTTTATAAATTAATTGATGAATTTATTCTGTTTTCATTCGATCGCGGTGATCTTGACTTATTCACATCTCATTCCTAAACAAATCATTAGATATGCCTTCCAATCTTCAGTCCGATGTTTGGCGCCTATGGAAATGTTGATTTGATTATTTCCATTTAAATGACGATTTAATTATGTCAATGGAAACGTAAGTAACCCCGCACACATCCGACTGCAACATCAGAATTAACTAAGATTTATATCCGGATATCCGGATATTCGTTCGGATCGTTCGACGGATATCCAGATACCAAATTTAGTATCCATTGACATCCCAAATATATATATATGCTATAAAAGCATTTAGTAGGGACTTCAACCTCCATGACATATGAGTGCGTAGGAAACAGAAACAAATGTTCTTCAGCAATAAACACATGGGAAGACCATGTGAAGTAAATTGATAAGTAAAGCGTCATACAGACCCCAGCATTGACGGCACACTGTACATTGTTCGAAATCGTATTACGTTGAAAAGTTGCAAAATACTGTATATCCTGCCATTAGTACGTATACATAATTAAGACGTTCTATGTTGTTTCCTGGTGTGATGAAATGACTTGCATGAACAATCTGGACGTCTGGGGTAAGCAGTGGCTACAGTGGTATTTAAATCACAATACATCGATAACCACTTGATATAACAAAGGTAGCTAACGAAAGCGTCCGGAGCTGGTCAGTCACACGCCGACAAAGGGATGTTTACATTTGCATGAGACTAACGAGACTGGGGGGTACTGCCTGTGTTTCCGAAGCTGAATCATCCGAAGAGTTGTTTTCGGAGTGATCGTAAAAAGTCCGTATGCGTTATTACATCATGTATGATTTGTTTTGAAATGTTAATATTGGCAGTGTAGAAAGTGGTGTGGTAGTTTTCAAATATCTTACACAGCGAAATGCATGCAAATATAACATCGTTATAACACCAACTAAAACGAAACTGAAATGAAAGTATTTAAAATGAAAGTGACCAAGATGTAGATACAATTTCAAAGAAATGTAAACACAATTAATCAATTCAACACGGACCTTAGCTTGTTTTAATTACAATTTGCTGAGCTTAAGTTATAATCAGGATTATGAACGTATTAGTATGAAACACGTTAACCTAGCAAAGTTTGGTTAATATAGGGTTGATAAAATAACAACGATGACATCTGTAATGTAGATAACACTCTGTATTTGATAACACATAAAAATCGAAACTCAAGAGATATATATTCGATGCAGGTTACGAAATTGAACGACACGCAGATAACTTCAAAGGAGTAGGCCCCCTTCATGAAATAAAACATACGTTTTGCGTTTAATGGGAGGTAACTCGAATGTCAAGTGGGTTATTTGACTCAGACGTCGATTCGTCGTCAATATAAATTATTTTCTTGTTTAAGTCTGCATCATGAATTAAGCGATCGTCGGAATATTCGTGGGACCCTTTGCTCCATTAGGCATTGCTATAATCGGGTTCCTCCATATATTCGCGGCTTTGGACTTGCTACGTTGAAAAAGCAAATTATCGAAATAGTTGCTCCATATATTCAATATGATATGCTATGTTTCGGGTAGATGGAGACAATACATGATATTCCAAAAGGATTTAACACAATTGTGTCGAGGAGATGCACATATCAAGGAGGTTTTGCTGCAGACACATATCACTAACTCCGACTTCATGCACACACGTGTATTATTGATTCCTAAGAGATACAACTATCGAAGCAAACCTAATTGATAACGATTCATTCACGGTACCCAGGCACAGGTTTGGAATGGGCTTACATATGGCCGACCTCAAATTCAGAGCGGTGTGGTTGTGTATGTATTGCAATTAAGAGATGACACGTCTAGTCAAACTCGTCACTTTTCATGTTGTGAAATTTGCATTTTTTAAGATGTTATATTTTAATCCATCTTCAGGTTCTTTTCCAGTTCCTACTTAGTTCCTACTTACTTAATACAACCGTCTTTCCAACCCCAAGTTTTTTAAAACAGTATGTACGACTTTCCCATTAACTGTTTGATATGTTTGTTCAGTCAGCTATTGATTGTAAAAAAACAACAGCGTTACGTCAAACATGTGCTTTGGATGTTTTGTTTCTATGATCAGTACGTCTAGATTATTAGAGTGTTGTATGTTTTTATCTGCTTATATGTGATGATATTGCTATTGTTTGAACGATTTACATCGATGTTTCAAAATGACATAGTTTCGCTTGGACAGTGTGTTTAAACTTACCTTCCTGTCTGCACCCTTTAAAATTCGAGGCAACTGCACGTGTGTCTATATCAGTTTCATACCACTAACACGTCATCAAGTCATCGCTACTATCTTTCTAATAATTTTAAACATAACTATTCAAGAAATAAATAGTCATGATCAATGCATTCAGAGATATAATAATCAAGAGCCCTACTCTAATTAATGAATGTTTTCACATTTTTATTTGTGTTATGCTTTTCAATGAATGCATTAAATTTAACATAACAATAAGCAACGATGCAGGGAAGGGCAATTGACATGGTCATGCGCTCTTTGTAAATCCTCTCTAACTTAGATATGATGTTACATACACGATCTGTATTCGTTATGCCGTTAATTAGACTCTTATAAAAGTATAAACAGTTCATCTTCATAATAATAATGTGTCGTGCATAGGTTCATAATATGCCGACTTTATTTATGTAGCAGCCTTCCATCGTTTTCGATTACAAGTTTATTGACGTCTGTCTGATATATGACGCAAGGGACGGAACACGCGCTGGTCATGTTTTAGATCAAAGGTAAGTATTACCAAAGTTATGTCCCATTTGTTATTAAGTAATACTGGTCGTTTAGCAACCGTTTAGACGAGTTATTTTTTTCACTATTAGAAATAGTTTATTTAACCGGAAATTCAGTCAGAATATCCAAATAGCAATTAACTAAGCAGCACGGCTGATACATCGTAGCAACGCGCACACAGCCTCAGCATTATATGAAAGAACAGTGAATTTATATGCAATAACGTTATAATTAAAGTCGTTAAGGTCATCTAAATGGCAGTCGTATTCGCAAGACTTGTGCATGGGAGAAGTCATTTATATCACTTGCTTGTATAAACCGTATGATCTTGTATAAAGTCAGCCCGTTGGCTGACTGAGAGTTGAAAAGCATTAAAGACTGGTCCTTGTCTAGTTAGAATACTGTCTCACCACGTTTGTGTTATGACATTTACATTTAAATGACATGAGTAAACAAAGCACAAGAAACACACACACGCAAACACACACACACACACACACACACATATACACACACACACGCACACACGCACGCATGCACGCACACGTACGCACGTGCATACACACACGAGCACACAACCGCCTATAATTGTTGCTGATATGGCAGCGTATTCCAACACGGAATCCTGCGTTTTGGCAAATGTGGCGGGTTGGAAAGAAAACTTACCATGGACAAGTACCAGAATCAGTACCACATGGTGTACCATTGTCCACGTAGAAAACCCTGTACGTTGACACCTGCACACATAAAGCGTACATCAAGATTCCGAATTTATGTATATCACATAATTTAACACAAAAACAGCATTGTGATCTTGCTAATAGCACTGTTTTTTCTGCTTTTAAAATAGGCTTTTACAATTTAAGGTGATTGTGAATGCATTTTAAATACTCCCTACTATTAACATTAATCTCAGAAGCAATATTGCATACTTACTGTGATCAGAAGTGTTAACACTTAGCACTTTATGCAACATAGGAAACAAAACACTGGGTAGAACATGTTATTGCAAAAACAACAACAACAATAACAACGGCACAAAGAACCCAAAATCCTCTGAATAACTGTAAATCTGTAAAGACATGTTTTGCCCTAAGACGTCTAAACATACTGATCACGACTTGCTGTTTCGGATTGCTGATTGTCTGCCCTGGTTTAACTACTAATTTATGATTCACCTAGTTCGTGTGTGTGTGGGGGGGGGGGGGGGGAGCGCGCGCGCATCTGTATTGCTAATGTAAGTGGAGATCACGATAACGTTATTCCTTAATGTAAACATGTTAATTTAGTTCAACAAACTACCTTAATCTATACTAGTGTACTATAGTTTTATCAGTGAATATTAGCACGACATTAAAACGTTATAAAAATAAACAAAAACATAATACTTATGTTTTACATAATAGTTTCTTGTGTCTGGGCACATATGCGGTCATACTATTGTATCTAGTTTTGTTACTTAAAAATCACAATAATTAGTGTTCAGCGGCAACAACAACAACAACATGTTTGGGTTCTTTGTTTGTTAGACTATTTTAAGAGTAGCGTTGATAAGAATTAAATTTTAAATGCGTGTATGAATGAGGAAATCAGACTTGAGCTATATGTTTACTCACTGCGTATTTGTAGCCAGTCAATGTCTTTATATTTATATAATTCATTACCATAATTTAATAATTATACGAAGTCAATATATATTTAGCACAATGTAATTGACTCTATATTTAATTATACATTTTATTGTAAATCATGCTGTTATTTTTCATCATCTTTAAAAAAAATAATGACGATGAAACTCAGGGGAAAACTAAAAGCAAAGACATTTATTCGAGCAATCTGTACGCAATCACTAAACAACTAAATGCAATTCGGTAACTTCCCTTGATTTCAAATGCAGGCTAACCTTTGGGGCCTAATTAAAAAAAATGGCGAAAAAGGATACAAAAAATCAACGAAGCGCGTGAAAACTACAAAGAATTGGACCATTTCAAACTAACATATTTGGACAAGTACTTAGCAGGCGTAGACTGAATGCTCTAATCGAGCGAATTATCGACGCTCACATGCGAGCTATTACTTACAAATATGATT
Source organism: Sinonovacula constricta (assembly GCA_007844125.1). NCBI lineage: Eukaryota > Metazoa > Mollusca > Bivalvia > Cardiida > Solecurtidae > Sinonovacula > Sinonovacula constricta. Next base: position 24,753,108 of record CM017557.1, on the reverse strand, counting down.
TGAAAAGTAGAGACCAACTCGTGAAGACGAAGAGTGGCTCTGAACGGTTTATTCTTCCTCCGAAATTTATCCCCTTTGGACATGAATTAGTAACTTTTCGTCCTTTTCAAACTTCGCCTTTTTCATGAATGAGAATAATACTTAAATTGTTTAATTTGGTTTAGTTTTTTTTTTTTTTTTTTAACTTTAATTATAAATCTACTGTATAGACATATGTAATCATATGCAATAATATGCGCAAATCATGAAACAGACTTATTATTTCTTGCAACGGAGTTTTAATACTACGTTATAAGTAATAATCTCAGAGAAAACACACTTTAATATATCGCGTCTAGAGAACAATATCATAGTGAATTAAATAATTAAAGTAAAATTTGATGACCATTTAAACATCACAATGATGCGCACACTTTTATAGTTTTAACAGAAGAACTCATTCAAATCTCAATTGCAGTAGAGCATGTTTCGTAGATGTTCGGTATATGACATTGTTAACGAACATATAAATAATCATTATCAAATGACTAATTATCAACCAAGAATAGCTTTTGTGTTATCATCACAATAATTAAGGGAAGAAAACTTCAATTAAAGACGAGACGTGTGTTGAATTGTTGTGCATTTATGAAATAACTACATACTCCATATTTTCATGAGCGTGAAAACCTTTCTATTTAATTATGGGCAACCAAAAAACGTACGACAATAAGTAGCAACAGTAACAACCTTGGAACAGCGGAAATTAAAATATAAAATTAATAAATCTCGCATACGCTTTAATTTTTTTTTATGGATGATAAAAGGAAAATCACGCATAGTGTAGTTATTGAGTATGAATGGATAACATTCCAGAATTTTAAAGATTTTATTTGATTATCAAGATATTTTCCTTGGTTACGTTGAAAAAGGTAGATTTTGCTATGAATGATCAACAATGCTCATATTGAATGATCAACAATGCTCATATATATATATATATGTTGGGTCGATTCGTTTTTAAGTACGAAAGGTCATAGTGCGAATTGTTTAAGTCATTGGGAGTTATCTGCCCTTGTAAGTTTTCTGTGCGAGGCATTTGCGATGCATGCATGTTGTGCATAGAAGCCCCCAGAGAGGTAATTATATGCGATTATTGACATTATTGATAGAGATCATTTGCATTTACTATGTATCACCAGTGCGTATTCATCATATTGCATTTGTCCCTTTATTTTTTAGTGTTTTTTAGCCTTTACATGTTGTGCGTGGATTGGCTCGATTTCCCGCCATTTCTTTACACTCAGATATGTCATTTCTGTATTTTCAGTTTTGACGTAGCCTTCTGCGATATTGTTAT